>JAODGC010045272.1:22149-41187 GCA_027574925.1 Ecitoglossa quadriceps | reverse complement strand
GACAAAGGAATTTTATAGGAAGTTCCAAGATGATATAACCCCAGCTGGACTGTCCTTTTTTCAAGCTGATTGGGATTGTTCGTTAAATGCGTTTTATCACGACAAATTAGGTACGTTTTTAGTTTAACCCACATTCATGTCACAAATTTGTGCTTTTTTATAGATATGCAAGAACCAATTTTCGAATATGATTTTCCGGAAACATACGTTAAAAAGCAAACATGGTTTCCTCTAAGACAAGCCTTCAATTTGTACATGGACAGATACCGGGACCCAAAACAAATCAATAAGGAGTTTCTGATGAGGAAACTAAAAGATGTACATCCATTTGAACCAATGAAAAAGCCCCTCAAATATCCGAATGCGGTTCCTTTTGAAGGCTACGTCCCCAGCTGGTTGAAATTGGAGAAAACAAAGTCACGCAATAAGTGGGGACGAATTAATGATATATAATTAGATTCATGTTTTATTATCTTATACTGGTATTACAGTTTTTTTTAGCTCTTAAAGGCTTCTTTTGAATCCCAGCTTCAGAAACATTGCATGTATTGTATAACATGCGTGGTAATTATGTAATTTTGGCAGTAGAGCATAAACATCAACATTTCTGTTAATGAAATTTTGTCAAATATTATGCAATATTACAAGTTAAATGTGTAATTACTTCCCACTATTTCATCTGTTACTCATACGTAGCGCAAAACATATATATATTTAAGCAGATGGCGTCTATTTGCGGTAAAATAACACTACTTATTCAATGTTGATTCACTGAGAATCTACACGCAGTAGTCGTGAAACGTTGATAATGCGAGGCCGCAGCCGCACTCCTTGCCTATCGGCAGAGTGCCTATCAATCCGATATCATTAGTGGCGTGCTTATTCATCTTTAAAACTTCTACCCCATGTGCCCTCCACAGAAATTTAGATCAAATTCTGGAGACAGCCTGCTAAATATAAATAATTACGATTATTAGTCATTATTGTCAATTCAAGGTAAGGCTTCGAATATTCGTCAAAAAACGCCGTAATTATAACGCCAACGCCAAACGGAACAATACCAATTAATTACATGAATCCAATAACAATATGCGCGCTAATTGCAATTTCTTTTAATTAACGTTCATGCTTGTTCGTTTACAATGCTCTCACTAGAAGAAGTGGGAGTCTTAATTCATCTTAATTGCACAGGGAGTTGTGCGATTATCAAATGGTGATAATCTCGTATTGTGCGATGTGGCCGGGTTAATGATAAGTAGGATGGATTGATAGTTTAGCAGCAAAACATTAAATAAACCGATTTACTTATACTATACAATAAGTTGCAGTTGCCGACGTTTACTTTCTCGGGCTGTCGTTGGCGCGGTTAACAGTTAATCGCCTTCGCAAAGGGTCAAACAAGTCAGATGTCCGAATTTGCATACAAACGAACAAGACACTCCGGATATAACTTGCGCATGGTAAAAAGCGAATAATTCCTGTTATTTCAACAACCAGAAATTATATTGTCGAAGAATGCCAGTTCCGATTGTAATTTTTTGACTCAAAAATAGTAAATTGACGCTAACTGCTTCTAAGTTTTCTAACTGTTGTTCTATGATTAGATAAGATCACTTTATTAATAACGCAGTAAACAAAATTGAGTTTGTAAATCAAGTGCTTTGGCAAACGACATACCAAATATATTTTATATCATACTAGAAAAACATCGTTTGTGAAGAGTGCTGATAAAATATACGATTTCTGCGTATTAGTTTGCTCTGCAATTAAACTAGACAAGGTTAATAGTAGTCCACGACATAGTAAGTGTACAGCCTCTAAATATTCATCAATGTCTACTCAAACAAGATAAAAACTTGATTCGCAACCTTAGCTGCAACTGCGAAATATAAGTTATATGGACTTAGTATTTATTTAGATATTCATGTATTTGTAAATGTTCATGATTAATTGCTTTTTTTTAGACAAAAATGGACTCTGAAACAGGTGAATTTCAAATGAATGTAGCAATTTGCGACAAGGAGACTGGTGAGATGCCTGCACGTCTGCAGCTGAACTCCGAAACAGGCGAGCCAGAAATGAATTTTGCTCAGCCTAACACACGACGCTCTTTTCGCATCCCAAAAGAGTACATTAAGAAGCCAGATGTATCTGAAAATCTTTACTTTGGTGCAGAAGATTTCCGTACTAATGGATCAGTTATTCTATTTCTCCTTCCCACTGTTTGTTTTGCGCCATTGATGGCTATTATCTTGGGAATAATTGAAATAGCATTACACATTTGGACGCACAAGAAGAACAAACAGTTGCGTCGCAAGGACGTCTTCTATCAAAGTCCTTTACATGTTATTGTAAGCGAATTTTGCGCAAGTTGTCTTGATGAAAGCAGCAAGAAGAAGATTACGAAAATGCAAGACAGAACTAACAACAAGTTGACAAAATATGGAGTATTTTAAAGCAAGTTATTCAAGGCAACTATTTTTTAAACTATTATCTACATGACAGTTCATTGTATACCAAGTAAATATTAAGTAATTTGGAACGCACATTTGATACTGTTGGTTGTGCATATTTATTTTATAGTTATGGCACACCGCAAGAGGAGATAGACAAAATGCACGCAGTGTGACATTGACTGACTGTTCGTATATTAAAGCGATAATGAGCTATATGAACGTTTTATTATGTTAATGAAACAACTATTTATGGCCGGAATCTAATAATTACAGATATGCTAGTAAATAGTTATGTAAAACTTATTAATATATCTTAAAAGGAAATAAAGTCGCGTAATCTCATACGAAAACCAGTGAAAACAATCCCCGTGAAAGTACTACCGGTGTTTTAAAATTTCTTTAGTTGCAATCAAAACAATTTTATGAAAATCTGACCTAATGTGCGCTCGCCAATACTTGCATCGTCCCCAAATAACAGCGGGATAGTTAGGACTTGGTATACCATAAAATATTCTAGCCAATGCTCTACCTGAAAACGTGTTATCCCTATACATGTTGATCATAGCCCGACAATCATTTGCAATAAGTCCCTCATCGCATCCTTTTGACTTCAGCTCACATAGTGACAATGGTTTCGCACTCTCAAAATATTCCCTAATTCTCTTCTTTAAAATAATTTCTTTTTCACTAGGGTCATCCGCGATGCAAGAACGATATGTGGTTTCCGCACACGTAATTACAGTTTCGTGCAATGAACGTAATTGAAGAAGTGCGCACTTTTCCTGATTTTGCACCCGAGAATATAACGAATCCAAAACTTCATCCAGCTGTTCATCCGTGAGATTTCCTGGTGCCAAAAGACGGAATCCAAGATTGATAAATTGGACAGTGAGGAAGGAACGTTTCGGTTGTCCATTTTCTGTAGAAAAAAGCAAGCAAAAAACCTTATGAAGTATTAGAAATACATCATACTTAAGGTACCTGAAGTCCATTCTAAATTCTTTAACTTGTATTTGCATATTCCACTGTCCCATCCCATGGCTGAAGCAACATCTACAATTGGAAACTCGAAAATATTTTCTTTGTCATTGTCCTTGTTTGCAAACATAGCAAGGGCCATTGCCAATGGCGGACAATCTTGAGCAGCTTTCCGAATATAATTAGCGGACCCATAAGATGTTATTTTACACGTTACATACGCTGAACTCAAAACTTCAATGTATTTCTTCTCGTGCAATTCTAAGTAACATAGCAAGGTTGATATGTTTTCCTCTGGGATGTCCAGGGCTTGAACAGTTTGCTCAATGGAGAAAGCAACTTCGTGTTTTGGGCACACTCCTTTACAAGTGCATGGAACGAAAACTTTTGAGTTGAGTTTCCTGATCACATGTCTGTCGAGTGAATCAGAAAATATATGTCGTTGCAACTCATCTTCATCGCGACCCTGTGCATCCAAAAACAAGTGACAATGCGCTGGCAGTCCGTCACGTCCAGCACGACCAACTTCTTGCACATAACTCTCAAAGTTTTTGGGAAGATTATAGTGGATCACTGCCCTAATATCAGACTTGTTTATACCCATACCTAGATTTAAACCAAGATTAATATTTTTGATAATAATTTTTAAAATACGGAGAAAACTTGCCAAATGCAACTGTAGCAATGACTATCCTAAGATCACCCCTCATAAATTTATTCTGTATGCTCTTCCTCTTACTTCCAGCTAATCCAGCATGATAAGGTTCGGCGGCAACATTAACAGTTTTCCTCTTCCTTTTATTAGTATGTTCTTCAACTGGTTCTGCTTGTTGCTTCTTTTCATGCATTAAACTAGTTCTTAATAAGGAGGCAATCCTTTCACACTCATTTCTACGCGTACAATATATGATGATGCTCTTCAAATTCTTGAATCTCTCTGATAAAATAAGATTCACCAATGCATTGTCTCTATTTCCATCTTTCGATACCGTCAACCTCAAGTTATTAGGGAGTGGAATATCACTAATAATTCCATTCCTACCATCGGGAATAGCTAAATGAGCAATGATACTATCACTTGTTACCCTAGTTGCAGTAGCTGTTAAACCCAATATTGTTTTAATACCAAGACGTTCCTGTAAAATACTACAGATCATCAAATAGGATGGACGGAAGTTGTGTGACCATTGAGAAACGCAATGAGCTTCATCAATACAAGCAAATGCGATTGGGGGTAATTTTCTGAGCAGTGACCCGAATCCTGTTTGTTTCTCACCAGCCACTACAGCTTCAGGTGATACTAGTAAAATTTGCAAGTCACCTGTACTTAAAGCATTTAGAATACGTTCCTTTTGCATTTTAGTTTTGTTCGTGTGCAAGCATTCTGCCTTCAAAAATTTAGGAATGCCGGTAATTTGATCCTCCATGAGTGATACTAAAGGTGAAATAACTAATACAATGCAAGGTTCCCGCTTAGTTACAAGATAAGCAGGTAGTTGATAACATAAACTTTTACCGGTACCTGTACTTAAAGTGACAAGTGTAGACTGACCGGAAAGAATACGCATGATAGCTTTTTCTTGACCGTCCCGAAAAGAAGAATGGCCAAACATTTGCAAAGCATCGAAAACTTCCTGTGGTGTATCAATCAGTTCACCATTTTCAGCAGTATGATAATATGCCTTTATCAATCTTGTATCATCAATAAACTGTTGTTCGTCTAATTTCCTTACGTATTCTTCAAGTTTTTGAGTTTCCGCAAGTAAGATATCATCGTCATCACTAAATATATTATTTGCATCATTAAAAATCCCATCTTCCTCAGAATCATCATCTGTATTTATATCATCCTCCTCTGCCAATGCATCAACATTATTTTCAAAATTTTCTCCCGTGGAAGATTCCCGGTTTGTCACCGCCTCAACATTTCTAGTTTTTCTAACTGCTAGCTGACTACTTTTAGCCATTTCTGACGCTTCTTCTAAAGTTGGAAAAGGGCAATAATCCTCTTCTCCAGCAACTAATGGTAACAAGACATCTCCTTTTTGCATAGGACATTTCTGAGCAAAGTGCCCAACTTGTCCACAATTAAAACAAGTTAATTGTCCACCATCACAACCTGTCATATCCATATCAGGACCGCACAATGCATTATTCTGCTTTTTCTTCATGTATTGCTGCTTTTTATATTTACTGAAATTCATTGATTTCTTACCTCTTGAGTATTTCTTTTTCTCAATATTAATTCGAACAAAATTATCGTTCAAGTTGCCGCTTTTAATCTTCAACTCCAACTTTTCCATTTTTTGTTGATGTTTTGTTTTAATCAAAGGTTCCTCAAGTTGTAATTTCTTCTCTTCAACTTTTACTTTCGACTTTTTGAGGACATTTTTGAAATCAGTATCACGAGGAACAGTTACACGACGTGGCTTAATTGAAAACTCAAGTTCATAGGTTTTTTCATGCTCAGCCTCTTCTTCCTGGTTTTTAGCACGGGATTTAGGATTTGATCTTTTCTTGGGTGCTAGTGTTTTAGACTTTACTGTTTTTGATTTTGCTGGCTTAGATTTTGTATCAAATGTTTCTTTATCCTCAAGGTCTACTTTAGATTCAGAATTCACCGAAAAGTCTGGATCATTTTCTTCATCATTTGCGAATGGATCATTCTCATCATTTTGATCAATTGTATCAAGTGCCACGACAGTTCTTCTAGATCTTGTGGATTTTCTAATTGATATTTCACCAACACTTTGTGTTAGCGTCTCGTTGGTTTTTGTAGATTTCTGGGACTTTAGTGCTACTTTTCTAGTTTGGTCAACAATTTCTGAATCAGGATTAGTTTGAGTTACTCCTATACCGATAATTTTAGCGTCATTTCCAATAACTTGGAAAGTATTACTTGAGGCTATAAGTTCATCAGCCACTTTTGGATCAGAATTATTACTAACTGTTGCTACTATTGGTTGAAATGGTTTTGATGGAGAAGTATTGTCATTCAACTTTCGCTTTTTACTAAAATGTAACTTAGAATCTTCTTCCTCATCAGAATCTTCAATAATATCATCACTATCTTCATCATGTGCTTGCACCTGAGTATTTAACTGGCGACTTAGCATAAAATTTGCCTCACATAGACTTTTATTCAGCATTTTAGTACCTGCACTAAGAGCAACCCTCTGCATCCAACCTGCATTAACATTCCTCATAGTTGTGTATTTTTCATCAAGCACAGTTTGTACAACATTCAAAGCATTCATCTTAACAGGTTCAACAATTTTAGTGACTCTAAGGTTCTCTTGATTAAAGAAATTACAATGTGCTTCACAATCATTAGCAGAAGTGTCTATTAAAGAAATATTTGGATGGTCAACATCTGAAGTATTGAAAGAAGATGTGCTTGGTTGAGATAATGAAAATGAATGTCCAGATGCATTTAAGCTACTCTCACTTGTTCTGTGGTGAAAAGACAAAGATTTACGCAAATTGCGTTTTGATGCGTTAGAATTTTTAAACAACTTCTTTGTAAAATTTGAACTTGCATCAAATGATGTTGTTTTCTTGAGTGTAGGTTCAGTCAAATTGCTTAAATGACTTCCCCAAGTTTTGTCAGTGTTTACAGTGTCTGCTAGTTGTCTTAAAGGAGAAGTATCAATAACTTCATCATTTGAATAATTTTCTTTACCTTCTGCAGAATGAGATACACTATCATTGTTTGATCCATAACTGATACTTTCTGCACTACTAACATTTGGGGTATTGAGTGAAATGCTATTGTTTTCCTGGTCATCATCTGAATCAAAACCATCAATGTTTTGAAAACTTGCTTCTAATGCTGCACTCTTCAAGTTGAAGTAAGTTTTGTAAGCATAGCGAATTTCGTTACTTGCTTCCCTAATGTCCAGCTACAATATGTAATTATAATAAAAAATGCAGGGTTGTTTTGTTAGTATTCTAACTTACTTTTGATGGTAACCTTCCATTCTTTTTCTTAAATTGATGTTCCCAATATTTCACCGCATATTTACATTTGTCATACTTGGTTCTTTGTTCAGGTTCCAGCACAAGCTCCATTATTATGATGAGATGATGATTATCTTCTATTATGCGATTAAAACTACATAACAGCTGACAAAACTGACGAAATTATGTATGTTATTCAGCAATAGTGCGAGAGTGAGTGAACATGCAAAAAGCGCGCGAATGGATGAAACAGAAACGTAGGCAACGAAATAGACATTTAACCTTCTCTCCCTTGTCGCCTGTCTCTAATCCACCTACAAACCTTGCAGATTAAATAATGAATATTTACAATGTATAGACGCATGCAGTGTAAAAAATGCAGGCAAATAATATTTGATGAAGACCAATGTCTAATCAATCTAATCAACGCTCATAATAATTCAGAATATCAAGGCGATTGTGTGTCAGTTATTGAGGAAACATTAATATTTGTAGATGAGTCGCAGCTTCCAGACTGGATAAAAATTTCTATTGAAGAAGAACAGTGGGCAAAAGGGAAACTTAATTGTCCTGCTTGCAACGCACGAGTTGGAGCATTTGATTTTGTTTCTGGACTTAAATGTGGTTGCAAAAGTACTGTTCTGCCATCAGTTTACTTCATTAAGAGCAAAGTTGACCTTATGAAGTAAATGAAAATATCAAAATGGTACACACTAATCAATATATCTCTTTTATATTTACAATTAATAAATATTGTTATAGAGATTCAAATTTTGTGGGGAAGCTGATTGTCCAGACTGGGTCTTAGCTACTATTAACCATCTTTCAAAACTTTCTTCAGTTAAGCTCAAACTGCTGGCAAATGTAGTTGCAAAAGGAATTGCAACTCCTCCTGTTGATGTAAGAATGGATTGGGATAATATATGTATATGGTAAAACTTGATGATTTGACTTGCAGATGGAAAAAGCAGAAAAACTCTTTTCTGATTCAAAATTAGATCCATCAGTGAACCTTAAAGCATGTATAGCATGCATTAATTATATTTTACAATCTACTGTAAGGTACAACTGTGATCATAATGCAATGAACAGTGAATTACAACAATTGGGATTGCCCAGAGAACATTCAACCGCTATTAAGAAAGTTATTGATGATCGAGCTCAAGAAATTCACGCCAAACTTATAAATTCATCATTGAAAAGTATCTAATATTTCTAGGTGACCACTTTAAATGCTGATTGGTATTTGTTTTAGTCAATAACTTGGATGATTTTTCATTTTCCATTGATGATGAGACAAATTGCGCCAAATTGGACATGGTAATCAGTGGTGAACGAAAGGATGCAATCTTGGCGCCATACACAGTTGATGTTCTGCTCGAAAATTTGAAAACAGTGCGTCAAACAATGACAGAATTGAATAATGCTCCTTATATTTTGCACTGAATAAAAGTTTATATTATAAAATATGCTTTTTATTACTATTACCTATGTCCTTGCTTTCCTTGGAACATATTCAAAGTCCTACTTTCTATGCACACTTTTTCATTAATAAATCATTAATATTGTCTGCTTCAATAACAATTGCTTCATCCCAAGGCCCATGAATGTTATCCTTGTAATGTTGGTATCTAACATACAATACTGGGCAAATTAAATTGATGAATATAATTATCAACGTAAATAAAATAGTCAGTATTGCTGAGACATTCACCAAAATGCCATAATTAATTACCATCAGTAGCAATGACATTATAAATGGTCTCTTCAGCCTTTTCTTCAACAATGGGAACAATACAAACATTTGTATTGCAATTGTTATAATAATAAATGCTTCATGTGGTGATGATAGTCTTGATGCCAAACAAATGGAGGCAAATATTGCAGCATTTAAAGAAAAACTATTTGACACAAATGCAATAGGTGATCCATAATCAAAGAATATCAAGTGAATCAATATCATCATGAATGACATAGTGTAAATTGTATTTGTACTTATTGTATCTGTTAATGTGTGTAATAGAGGAGCAAAGAGTTGGCCAAAAACAATAAAAATTAGTAGTGTTCTTAAATCATTTCCTAGTTTTGTCCTTAAATCCTCTTTATCTTTGCATCGATACACAATATATCCAGTCATTGTGAGAGCATCCATTAGATAGAATATTGAGTCATGCGGTTGGCACTCATTGTAAATAAACATGTAGATTATAACAAAAAGTGTTACTGTGCAAAGTTCTTCTGTAAGCCGAGATGCTCCTAGAATTGCTTCCTTCAGGGTGGTTCTCTTAAATTTTTCATTCCGTTTTAGATTCCAGAGGAATGATTTATCGGTGTAATTGTCTGGGTAATCTTGGTTTTCATATAAAACTTTCTTCCATGGTTTAATTGCCATTTAAATATTGATTTCACTCAATTTTCCAAAGTAAAATCAAGAGGATAACAACCCCATACCCCCTACTCACATCCAACATGGGAATCCAAACTGTCATACTAGATGCATTGTTGCCAAAATATATATTTTATATAAATTTTGCCGTACGTAACATCAGCCGGGTAAGTACAGCACGTCATGAAATTTTGACTTTAGGGGCATAAGAACTCACTCGAATGATTACAAGAAAATTGTGAGTGGAAAGTCACCAATAAAAGACATGAGAGCATATGAGTGTCACCTCGTAGGTAAAATTTTTACATGCCAACGCCTTACAGTTGTCAACTTTGTTTGCAGGAAGTTTTCAAACTTTTGATCTTAAAAATGAATAAATTATTAGAACCGTATTTATAATAATTAATTGTCGTAGAAACGCAACTGAAAAATTATCAAATAGGTTGAAAAATCCATTACAGTCAGTCAACATGATTAGAATAAACAAATTAAGATGTCAAAAATTTAGCAATTTTTAGCAAAACTTAAGATTCAGCAAATATAAAAAAATTCTCAGTGCTAAATATCAAATTAAAGATAAATACACATTTTGTTTGGAAGTACTGTAAAATTGTTAAATGTACCACTCAACCCTCAAATACATGGCCATCGCTTATTGACCTATAATATGCAATATATCGGTAGGGTATGTCGTCAGCTATTTTCAAGCAGTATTAATGGGCGCCGAATACCTCAACAAGTTCGCATTGTAAATCTTTCGGATCGACATCACTCACATTCAACTAATAAATGGCATACTGTAACTGGTGTGCTTGCTGCATCAACTGTGTTCAGTGCATTAATGTACTCATTGTTTGGGCATAAAGTTGCCCCCAAAAAATACTACAACAATAGCGCACTACAAATAAGCAACAATTTTCAAGAACTACAAGATTCCAAACTACGAGATCGATTTAATTTTATTAATAAAGTAGTCGAAAAATGCGCACCCTCGGTGGTTTATGTGGAGATCAGAGACACAAAAAAGGCAGAAAAGGAATCAGATCATATGATTGTCTCCAATGGATCGGGCTTTATAGTTTCAGATGATGGATGGATTCTGACCAATGCACATGTGGTAATTAATAAGCCAAACGCAGCTATTAATGTGAAAATGCAAAATGGAAAATCCTATAATGCAACAGTAGAGAATGCGGATATGAATATAGATTTAGCTCTTATCAAGATTAACCCCGAAGGAAAATTGCCTGCGTTACCTTTGGCCAAATCTGGAGATGTCAGCGTTGGCGAATGGGTGGTTGCACTCGGAAGTCCCCTATCTTTGAGTCACTCCGCGACAGCAGGAGTGGTACGCGAGGGTTTTATTAGGATTGCTCATTTAGTTCAACAACATTCTAATTTTCAGGTGAGCTGTGTAAATCGTGCCGCAGATGAATTGGGTCTTCGAAATTATCAGATGCGGTATATTCAGACAGACGCACCTATCACATTCGGCAATTCAGGTGGACCCCTTGTCAACTTGGACGGGGAAGTCATTGGTATTAACAATCTGCGAATCACTGCTGGTATTTCGTTTGCTATACCAGTTGGTAAGATGTTTGTTTAAATATTCAAGATAATATTCACTAAACACTTCTTGTTATAGAATTTGTAACCAAATTTCTCGATAGAATTCATTACGTCAACACGAACAAAGTAGACGCAATGCAAACAGTCAATAATCTTGGGATTACTGCAATCACTATGAATAATGAAATTGTTGATGATGTAGCTACTAAATTTCAATTGTTATCTACTGACATACAGCAAGGTGTTTTAATCTGGAAGGTGATAAAAGGAAGTCCGGGAGAAAGGTAGTTTCGAATGTTAATTTCAATTAGAATTTCTTCAATGCTTTTATCTTTAAGGGCTGGATTAACTGTGGGAGATGTTGTAACCCACGTAAATGATCAAATTGTCAAATCCACAGTTGACTTGTATGACAAAATGTTACCAAACGGCAAAAATTCTCTGAAACTCTTAAGAAATGGTAAAACAATTATACTAGACGTAAATCCATAGCACTACTTTCAAACCTAAGAAACAAAGCAAAAGTATACATACAACAAATGTGTATTTACAATAATAATTCGATGTTTCTGTGTAATCAAAGAGCATATTCGGTGTATTAGTTGGGGCGGTAATTGCTCTATTATGCAGTTAAACGTTAATGAACGCATATTTGTTTGGAGGGTTTCATTTTTTTCTACTTCAAATATATGCTTTCATCGAATTTTACGATTTGTTTGAGGCGGTGGTCACAGTATTAAATCGAGGAATGATTTTTGTTTGTCGGTTGTTGCCGTGATGCTACCGTTGGTGTTATTTATAAAACTTTCGGAACTCGGCCACATTTCGTTTACAACGTTTATATTTCACAAACTGGAGTTACCAAGATAGACTCATAGCGACAGTGGAAATTAAGATTTAGTTTGAAAGCTGCTTCAAATGGTTTGCTTTAATTGCTTTCAATTGTTGGCATCTTGATAAAATGTTTTCGGAGCTTCCCGCTGTGAAGCTGATTTGTAAAAGCGGATTTGTAAAAGTTGTAAAAAGTTGTGCGTCGTACCCACGATGCGCACGCGATCACTCAAGAGGTGAATGTCGCTCAGCCCGAAATAAGCACGCACACTGTCGGCAGGCGTCGCGACGCTCCGCGCAGCCCTCGCCGCCACCAGCCGCCTGCGGATTACTTACTAGGCTCGACTTCAGTGCGCGACATGACCGACGATTGCGCGCATCTGGCACGCGCCAAAGGGCGCTCCGCGTCAATTTGCGCGGCGAGTTCGGCGAGTATGGAAATGCTGCCGCCAACTGCTGGCGGCGGCACGCCAGATTCAGCCGGTACTCCGGTACAGCGGCGAAGACGACCAGCGGCGCGATCACAGAGTGCTCGGATTGCTGGTGGGCGCTCTGTACGAAAACGCATCGCGGCAAATGCGGCTTCTAACGCGAACAACACGAACGTGAAGAATTGCAACAGTGAGCCAAAGTTGGATCAACAGTCGGATGGACACACGCCGGATGTCTCGCCTAATATCCGCAGGAAGGGATCCACTACTAATTCCCGAAGGGGCACCTCCGTATACCATCGTAAATCTGCAGCGTTTTTGGATGTGCCGGATAACCGCAGCTATGGAAACTCTTACAATGCTAATGATGAGGATGAGGATTCATATCGGCTTAGATCATTTAGTTTCAACTCAAAAGGCAAAGGTAATTTGTGTTTATAATATTTGTGTTTGCTTCCTTTGACTGGTTTGGAAAAAAAAGACAAAAGATGTTTTATACTGTCGCCATGGTGCCAAATTACCTGTTGCATTCAAACAAATTAACATCGAGTGCAAACTGTGGATAGTGCTAGAAACGTCTGTTCTTGACAGCAATAACAAGTATTAGGAAATTAAATGAAGTGAACTAAATGTTTTGGTATTCTACGAGTAATGGTTAATTGAAATAAACAAAATAGGAATGGTTTTTCTTCTTAATAGTAGATTACCACTTATTTTCTTTAAAGTGTAAGATCATTTTATTTGAAAATAAAATGAAATTTTTTTAAGTAGATAGAAATTGGAGAGAATTATACTATGATTAAATCCCAAAATTACTTTTTAAACCATAGTCCTTCGAATTAGTTATGGGCTTGTTACTTAAAGCAAATAAGTTTTAAATTATAAACTTATATTTATACAAATACATACAGCGGTCTATTTTTAAAGTGTAAATAATTAACAAATCCGTGAAAATTCTCCGTAAATTTCACTTCACAACGACATGTGCTACTACACAAATATACGCCCTGCATCTGGAACATGAAGTTATGGGTAAATACATCGTCCGCGACTATGAAAATCCAGCGGAAAATACGGAAAGTCTCTTTGCAAAAAGTAGCAAAAACAAGTGCTTAATTTTCGTATATGTTTGCGGCAGTATGAGCATTCAAAAAGCAGAAAGCAATCTTAATTTGCAACTCAATATCGAGCAAACCTTAAATTTCACTTAGCAACCGACTACTAACACAAAGCATAAACATGCTTATTTGTAGAATAAAGTAACAACTTCTTAGTCCTCACAGCACAATATATTGTAAAGTATGATGAAAAGAATGTATGTAATATTTTGATTGAGTAAATCACAATGTAAAATAACCTCAAAGAGTGAATATTTTGCGAATGCGACTAAATTTATATTACGAGATTATAATGAAAATATACGTCTATTCTCGTGCGAGGCTCGTTCTGCATTCATTTTTGCAAATTGCAAATGCAATCGCGATTGAGCCGTGGAAACACGCGGAAAATGCGCTCGGGCGCAATGGGAAGAAATTTAAGGACCGAGGTATTGAAGTGACGCGACGACGTTGGGCAAATTATTGAAAGAAGTCGGTAGACGAAATGAAGTCAATTGGAAATGTGTAGCAACTACCGAATCTGAAATTGAAGAATTCAATACAGTTCAATACAGTTTGAAAGTTGAACGAAAACTTGTCGACGTTATTAAATTGCTGAGATCAATCGGATGAGAAAACGAGGTTCATTAATGTTTCTATGTAGAGCATTTTTATTTTTCTTATGAAAGTTTTCCAGAAGTTTCTCAGTTTATTTAGATTCCACTTTTTTATTGATGTGACGGTCGGATATGTTGATTAAATTGTAGCCTCTCTCACATGCCGTCAATATGTCACTTCATTTCTGTCAAAGCAGGGTCAATCTTCTGTCATCTTCATCATTTGAATCAAAATTACGTACATAGATGGAGCTGTTCTTTACACCTCAGTCGAGTTTCAATTTAATCAAAGAAAATGTATCACAAAATGACACAAACCAATTTATTAAGCGTATTCATAGATACTACTAAAGGCAGCCTTTTCTCATTTACTCTTATACATTTTCTAATTACATGGGATTATGTTTACCAAGCAAATGAAACATAAATTCCTTGAATTAATTAACATTCCTGATATTACATGATAACAACAACAGCATTGTATGCTACTTTGAACAAATTTACTTATCTAAATTTATTGCAACGGTGCAAGAATTAAGTTAATTATGAATTTGGCAGGATGACTCAAGTGCTTTGATTAATACATGGTAGAGTACCTTGTATTATATACACCTAACCTAAATGAATTTTTAAAGTTTACTCGACAAACTTGCGTTAGAGCTTTAAGCTTGTTTGTTTTTGTGTTCCCTTGGGCTGTAAAACAACAAAATATTCATTACATTTAATGCATTATACAAGTTTTCTACTCGTGCTTACAATAAGATATACTTGCATATTACCTGCTATCAACTATGTGATCAAATATGAAACTTTGTGCAACTGTTGTTCATATCACTCTACATAATGATATCGGATGTAAAGTTAGTTAATGTCCGGTACGTTTCCTTCCAGATAAACATTGAGTGCAACATAGTTGATGGATTTTACTGGTACGTTTACTTAATGCAAATAGTCTTAAGAACATTGGGCTGCAGATGCAAAACTTGATGAAAATGTAAATATCAGAGGATATGAAAATGCAAAAGTAGGAAATGCGTTTACAACGCGTGCAGCACAAGTTGAATTGAATTTTAACTTTTCCACTCCAAAGCTTTGTGTGGGTGAGTCGTAGAATTGTTCGTTCCTTACAGGTAATTCTAGAATTTAATATGCCTTGTTGTAAACAAGATATACTTGATATATATTTGAAGCGTAAGTAGGAGCAAAAAGGAAATGTTTCCTGGAAACAAATTTATTGTATTTTATAGAGGCAGAGTAAATTATATATTAATGAAGCACTTCAAAACTACGATCTTATAATTGGTTTTCATGAGGTAAAGCTTGAAAGTTACAAGTTATTAGCAATCGCACGTCTACTCTATTTGGAGAAGAAGTATGCGTCAAAATCACACCTCTATCTTTTAAATCAAACAATTTATGAATATCTTTCCGAAATATTTCAATATATTTATTCTTTCATAATTCTGCTCACATGTTCCACATGATGAGTTGTAAACATTAGTTAAATGTTTGCTTCCATATCTTTGTTTAGCCTCCAACTAGGATCCCAGTTTGTTGTCGTTGTTACCTACCCTTGTTGATATCGCGCTGTGTGTTTGATCTGCGGTCTGCATAGTATCAGCTCCGAAAGTCGTAATAAATCGCTTCCACTTTATGGAAACGACACGGTCGCACGAACTTTTATCATTGTATCGTGATTTTTCCACGATTACTGGCACGTACGTGCTTTGCAAATCGTCGTGAAAGCTCCTTGTTTGTACAGGCGTTCTTTTTCCGTGTTGATTGTGCTTATTTTTTAAAACTGCTGCGACATGAAAGTGCTTACCACGTGAGCCTACCAAGATAACCTAAAATATTTTCAACGGCCTACTATTTTCCGAATTATTACTTGCATTTTATGGCTCACACAAATAGTAAAAATTAATTCCTGTAAAACGTGGGACAACAAAATCTTCTAATGTTTCAAAACTGGTTTGACTTAAAAGTGTCACACCTATTAATAGTGTAAATACTAATGCAAAGTTCTATAATTGCTATTTATATTTATGTCCTAAGTATGTTCTGCTATTGTAACCCATGTAAAATGCATCTTGACGTCAATGCAACGATGTCGAATTGTGTGGCAAATGCCAATCGAATGTTTCAAACACCATTGGCTACTTCAAGAAATTTAAACTGAACAGAAACAGCTTATAAGAACTTGGAAGGAGTTGGAAAAAAGTTCAAATAAATAAGTTTTACTTCTTCTGCAATATTATCAAGCTGGTATTTCTATTTTACTAGCAGAAACCCAAATGACCTATTTGTTAATTTAATCGCAAAATTTTACTTTCGCAGTGACTTCCTTTTTGTATGAAGTAAATTACTTTACATAATGCAATTGTCTTAATGCTCAAGAGCACCTCGTGTAATTTTTTTCATGGCAGTAAAGTAATTAACTAAATAATCAATTTTAAACCTGCTTTAAGTTCATTTTACTCTTCTGCTGACCCAGTTTCCATGACTTTCCATAACTGAAATTGACCACAAAGTGGGACAAAATGGTTGGCCCTTGGGCGTTGATTTGCGAGCACCCGGTCTTGATAGGATTTCGTAGGTTATATTAGCAATTAAGCAATAAGCTGGAGCAGTCATTGTAGAGAGTGGTGCCATAACCCCAAATAGTCCAATAGGTGCAATGGTGCAGAATGACTCACAATTGCATACAATTTCGACATTGCGATCAATTTGACAACGCGCAATGTGGCAATCAAGATCACACAAATTACTTGTAAGGAAGTTGAAATTTAGTGTATTCTAGAAATTCCAATAGGATCAAATGACTTGGCACACATAAAAACAGCGCGCGAAATTTAAATTAGCGCTTGCGCAGTATAGCTAGACTACTATTGGACTTAAAACATTTGCACGTTAAATATTTTATCCTATTTTAAGTTATGACGAAGATGAAACTTATGCACCTATGATTGTGAATCATAATTTTTATTTCTAAGATATTTATGTTAACTATCTGAAGTAGCAATACTTCAATCTCTAACGCCCTCTACATAAACGTTTATTTTCAGAGAGAAAATTTCAACTCGACATATATATTTCTATAATATTCAGCAACAAACATGATCATGCGCATTTACCTTCCAGAAATCAACACCACTGTTAGAGGCTGTGAGGTAAATGCTGCTTTACCTCACAACCTCTAATAGTTTTAAAAAAAATAGAAAATTATTAATGCCAAATTCTAGTTGTTCCTATAACAATGCAAGAATATATCCTGCAAAAGAGAATTAAGGTGTATCTAGGTGATAATTGACAAATGCACTTCTGTAATTGATTAATCACATGGGCACTCTACTATCTAGGTGCGCAAACCCAATTTACATATTAAATCACGCGATGGGAATGGAATCCTTCAAAGTCGGGATGAGTTCTTGCCACGTGCCTTCTACCCCAAAACATGTTCGTTAGCCCAAAACGTTTTCAGCAGTGTGGCAATGCACTAGGGGAATTATTGTCTTTATTTTTGGTTCACTCAGCAACAAAAATGTTACTAAGGATATAAAGTTATACCAGGAGTGATTTTTTCTCTCTTTGGTTTACCATTCTTTGCTCTAAGAATACCTGTACAATCTGTCAAAAAAATTTTGTTTAGTTCCTAACATATTTATTTGTTGTTCAATTTGTTGTTATAAGAATAATCTAGGTAATATTCTCGAAGTTGTGTATAGAGACAAGTAATTAATAATAAGTGAATTTTTCGCGTTATTTCATTTTGTTCACGTTGACTAATCCGCATGAATACATTCTAACAGCGCGTAGAAAGATGAAAACCCATTTATACTTCATGTGAATCAGCACGATTCGAAGCTTCAGACAACGTGGTCATCATTAATTCCCACAACTTTTGCACGTCACTATGTACACGCATTAGCATGTGCTCTGCTATCTTTTATAATATAAACTAACTAATAGTTCATGGACGTGTGGCAATTATGCAGGATATCTTCAAACGTGGAAACGTATATAGAGGGTACTTCCAGATGCGGCTGGACGAAACAGGCTGGAAGGTGTGATGAAGTGTAAAATTCCTCATTGACCTCTATTCTTTATTTTTTCCTTGCGCACTTTTCACACGCAAGTCTACAAAAAGAACTCTACCAGACAAGGTTTTATATACCTTTGCCTGCATTTTCCGAGTGTACTACAATGTTCATTTCTACTAGGGATGAACAAGGGCCTGCATAATCAAGTCAAGTACTAAACCAACAAACGGCTTCAAATACTCCGCTGGCTTGCAATATTCTAAATTGCGAAGAAGCTTAAAAAATAAGGATGAAAAACTATTCGTGAAATAAAGGAGAGTAGTTGATGTAAAGCTAGAAATACATTTCTGGGTAAAAGATTAATTCGCATAATATGGAAATGAATCCTTTGGCGAACTGCTTTTCATGTTTGACATCTTCTCGGAATAAAAAACGAAATAAATTGAAATTCTCGGTATTTATATTTATCTTCACGGAGCAGCACCCAGAGTAATCAAGCTTCCAAACCTTTTCATTTATTTGTATGTTACGGACAGCTTCAACATCAAAAGAGTTTATGAAAGTTTATATAAATTATAAACTTGTAACAGGATTCTAAACAACGCCTTGCAATGCCTCTAGGGAGTAGTTTTCAGTTTTGACAGTTGCATTCTAGAACATTTATTTCTAGTAA
>JAODGC010045272.1:0-22049 GCA_027574925.1 Ecitoglossa quadriceps | reverse complement strand
CTTTGCACTGCTAGGAAAATATCAAAGTCCTTGATGTGTAAACTGATGCTTTACAAGGCAACAGACAACATAATTAAATTTATATTGAAAGTACGTTGAGCTTTTTTACAATTTAGAATGGAAATCCTGCATGTCTTAAATTTCTTTACAACATCTGTAATATAAAGATTCAATTAACATCTCAATCCAAACATCATCATTATGGTAATTGGTCCTCAGTATTGCGGTTGCAATTAAAACCCTCGTTAAGGGAATAGGATTCCCTGCCAATTAGGACCGCATTCATGGAAATCAACGCAGTGCTTACATAAATCTAAATCACCAATATCAATTTGCATATTAAATCTATTTGCAAACAGACACTATAGCAATAAATCATAACTAAGCCTCAAAGTTATAAGTTTGCAATCGCAGCAGTAATTAAAAACGACATATTGTTTAAATAAACCTCGCGGAAAGTTTTGCTGGACCATCCTACATTGCACTCAACATGCAAGTTCAAAAGTTGGACTCACTCTTGCACATCACCGAATCTACCTTTGCCGTGTTATTTTCGTTGCTTCCTCTCTCTTTATGTAGGCATGAATCCAATCCTAGTCTGTCTTAATATCTTAAATATAAAATGGGATGGTCTATCTTCACTTTCCAATAACAATATGTACCTGATATGCGTTATTTTTATACGGGGAATGTTTATCTAAGATGGCGAATTAAACAAGACACTTATATTTTTAAACTATTTCTGCAAAGTGGGTCTGCATTATGGTGACCTGAAGGCCCACGTTGCATTTAAATGGACCAAGAAGTCTATAGAACTGTGCAGGAAAGTCGTAATGTGCAGTCGGGATATGCTCCTGATATCTATAAAGTTATAGGCAAATTTAAAATGAGTGGAAGGCTTGGACTGGACCATCCCATATAAGCTTGCAGGTTCCAAAACATGGTCATCACTATTAAACACATTACATTTACTCTCATACATCACCAGATCTACTCAGATCTGCTGGCCTTGTTTCAGTTAGAATCTTACATGCAAAGTAGGATGTACCCATCGCCACCTCCCAACAATAACATCTATCACGTACTAAACTGTTGATTTTAAACGCATGATCACACTTGATGCAAAAATAACACGGGTCAAGTGGACCCTAATTCTTTGCAGATAGACTGCTATAGATCACGGTACTAGTGTATACAGTCGTTTCAATTTTGCAAATTCAGAGACGGAGAGCTTCTACAACATCTCTACTTTGTTATTCTATTAGTAGCACTTGAGGTGAGTTGAATCTCCTACGGCATTATGGTGCAGCGCGCTTGGTTTTATCAGTAGATAACAATTGGAATGCATCAAATTGAATAACAACAACGCTAACACACTGCAAAGGTTACACGTTTGTTTACATTTACAATTTCTATAGTAAATAGAGTGCATCCAAAAAACTAGTAGGTAAGAAATATATTCGATAGGTGGACATTCCTTTGTTGGTAATTTAAATAACATCGATTGCAGTTGGTAAGGCCGCAAGATTAACTAGTATCAGGGACACAAAGTAGTGGTCAATGGGTTTTTTTCCAGCGTACTAGGAGTGGTTTAGGAGTGGGTGGAACTAATAGCAATGTGGGATGCATGTCCAGCTAAAATGGCAAATAGAACTGAAATATTGAGCCTATCACTTATACTGTAGCTTTATTTCTCAACTATGCACATGTTGCATTGAAAAGTCCTAATAAGTCCTAGTGCTCGTCCAGGAAGACTGTAATATTCACTAGGGTATCAGGGTTACAGAAAAGCAAGAAAGCATTCATAGGGAGGTGTAGGTTCATTGCATGTAGCTGTTTTCAATCTTCTTGGCTTATTCCTCTTACTATTTGCGGTCACCATTTCCAGTCACCAGAATTATTAGCTCCAATCATTATTTTCCTACTACTAACACACAAGTCCATAGACAAATAAGGTTCCATTTTGGAAACTGTACTGAAAAGAGCAATGTTATTAGGCAGGTTCAGGCTTTCAAACTCAGAGCTCAAACTAAAGGGTCCGTGTGGACCTTGCCGCTCACGTGTTACCATGTGCATGTTAGAATTGCGCGTTATTATATCGAATGTGCAGTACGAAATCTATTTTTGATGCGCCAATTTTTCCTCAAAGACCATGCCGCGAGCCTGCGCTTACCAAACCGAGACGCTTATTATGATGAAAATGAGCACGAGCAGCACCGCTAATTACTTCAACAATAACGGTTGCCAAAAGCCTGCGTCGAATCACACTGGGGAGCTTTTAATTAGACAAGGTATTAAGCAATTTCATTTGATTTATTAATCTATAAGAGCGGTGCTAACAACTGCTAGTAATATCACAGTTAATACATTATATGAAAATTGGCACTCAAACTCTAATACATTCTACTTCTTTTTATTGAGATGAGTTTATATTGACACCATAATTTGGGTTTAAACATAATAGTTGTATATATTTGATTTAATTTAGTTCTTTGCATCCGCGATGCTGTCACGGCTGTCGTAGATGATAATGTGCGAGTTTTTACGAAATCCGCGAGGTCGCGCGGTAATTCCCGACCTTCGCTCCTCCGACACGAGCGCCACCAAGCCACAGAGGTCTAATGGCTACGAATCCTGGAAACTGTATGACAGTCGACACCCCACCACCGCACGAATAACATCTATTGCAAGTTACTCTCCTCAAAAAGAATTCCATATCTTATCATATACTATTAAGACCACTGATGTCCAATACAAAATCCAACTCAACACCACAGGTTTCATAAGCGGTAATACCAAATCATATATCAATAGAAGCACTATTACATCTCCCAAATAAACTAATTTAAATGAACTGCATAGAAGAAATACGATAAACTCTAATATAACACTAGTAAAACCAGTAATTCCATACCATATTCATCATGACAGCTTAACTCCCATAAGAACCATTGCAATTAATACCATCCTAACTATACACATCTTCAAAATCAAATTAATCTAAATTATTACTATGGAAGTAAAGTTTTTTTATTACATACTTCGTTTATCATTCTGTTTTACTGGAGGAAAACCAGAATGGGAGGTGGTGATAACTTAATTACAATGTACATTAATCATTTATTTATGCACAATGTAATTTATATCTGCATCTAAATTAATACTATAAGCTTTCAATGTAGGGAGTTTTACTAATATGCCACTTGCAAATTATCAGGTTAATGAAGCACAACTAACTCATTTAATGAATCTTATAAATCAATCTTATGAAGCAACCTAATTAGACTGATTGGGCGCAATTATATATCTTACACGGATTGTAGTTTAATGCCTCATCTAATCGATGACGTGCTCATTAATATCAAAAGCTCGTCAGATTAATCAAAGTTCAAATTACCTGCTTCATTGGCCAAAGCAAATACAGATGAGGTTGATGATAATCCTGCAACATTCAAACAACTCACTTGATTTCCATCAAATTAGTTTGACATCTAGGACTTACTGAACTTTCTGAATCTGAATTTGAACACTGGATATTTTATTAACATAAATTAAATACCTTCTGTTATCACTTTCATTTGTGGAATGCAAAATCATCTCTGGAATTGCAATATCTCCAATTCAAGTGCGATCTTTGAAATGGTCCAGTAATGTGTTTATTGCCTACGCATGAACTAGTTGTCTTTGTAAGTTGTGGTATTGCTGCTACAATTGAAGTGGCCAGAATTGAATAGGACACGCATTTCCCAAAGGAGACGTGCTCGTGCAATCCTGCAGGACACACAAACCTGGGCGTTTTGCGGCGTGGCCGGTTCCCAAGCACAATTGCGCACAACCCCAATCTCATTCATAGCCTTTGGCCATCGCCATGTTAATTAACTTTTTATTATGACTTGTCTGTAAATCGTGCAATGAAATACTTTATTTACAAGCTAAATTTTGGAATATCATCAATTCTCATCAAAGTCTTATAAGAGTATTTAAAGGAATTAGCCCTAATTAGAATTCAAGTTTAGCATTCAATTTAACAAAACTTTTTGTTTCATGTGAACACAATCCGAAGTCTTAACTGAGCAACAAGTTGCTACAATTTATTCTAAAGCGTCTGAAGCGCATGAGAAGTAGAAAGGAAGAAGAGAAAAGGATGAAATAATTTTCTTGTCCAGTATTCTTCTCTCTGGACACAAGAACGATTAGTATCCCTTACTAATTATAAATTCTTGAATTTTGAATTCCAAACTATTCGAGAAAGTACGTTAATATAATATTTCAAGAACAAGCCCCTATTTAATTATATAAACAACCTATTATTTGCTCTTGATATAATTAACGCGGATGCAAAAATTATAATATTTGCATTAAGGTTAATTTTAAACCCTCCAACATTTTTTTAATAAATAAACATGTGCTTTTATACGCTGTACAATATACTGTAAAAATCTTTGACGTTAAATCAATCAGCTTTCATCTAAAATAAACAAGACAAAGATAAATGTTAATATAAATAGTAACTCTTTGATACAAGCAAAATTCATAAATTCGACAATTGTGCGGATGGATGATTACAAACAAACAGCCTAAATGAAACACATTTTCATTAACATTTTAACCAAACCAATCAACTTCATTGTTTACAACAAATTACTGTAAAATTAAATACCACCACCGGCGGTATTCAAATGAAACTACAAAACTAACACAATTACGCATTTTGCATCGGTTTAGAGCAACCCACAAAGGCTGCAGTTCTAAAATGTGTAATTCGTTAATGCATAAACACCACCATTATTGATTCCAGAAATTGGTGGGGGGCGGTAAAAGGTTGCTGGGCACGTGACTACCTTCCCTAAACTACAACTATATTCGTAGTAAATCGATAATGAAAATAAATAATGATTGGATAATTTTTATGTTTGGTTGAAGTGGTTTTGTCAGAATTTAATCAATTTTATTATCTAGATCATATTTCCATTTCTATGTTGAGGAAAATAAAACTAGTTTTATGTACATTCTGTTTCCATGTTTACTGGACACGTTTTAAGCATCATTGGTGTTGTGGCTTGAAACTGTCGAAATTTGGATCAAATGGAGCAAGGACCTGTTTTTGTAATGTTGGCGATGCGCAAAATTTGAAATGTAACATTTGAGCAGTGCATACAACTCCAAGAACGCCAATGCCACAACGAAAACAATAGCACTGCATAATAAAAAAGTGAAAAACAGGATTATTTGAAGCACAGATTTTCTTATTTGCAAATATTTCAGGAATAACATGTTTTGTGTTATTACGTGAAAATGCATATTTTAAATATATACGTTCCTGTTTTGGATTTAAATCAAATCCGTACATACATTGATTGAAATAAGTTGTTATTGCTGTTACTTTTCTCTGTTCCCAACTATAATAAAAACTACATTGAGTTATGATTCAATATAAAAACAATAACTTAATAAAGCTCAGCACTAGCAGTTTATATTCAGAACGTATTACGGCATTCGAGTAATATTGTTTCTTCTTGCAATAAAAAAAGCCCAAGTGAAATTTACGTCAACAACATTTATTGCATTCCAATTGATTTATTACTACTTGGATTATTCAATTACAATCGTTATGATGAATTGTACTACTAACTGAAAATTCAATTATTAGCACGTTCTATGTCCAGCTTGAATAAAAAATTAACTAGCTTCTAAAACGAGTAAACAACATTTGTAATCGCTATCCATGCGTGTGGCATTTGTTTGGCGTGCACTCAAGATAATTCATCATTTGAGAAGACGAAGCAGCCCAACTCCTAAAATGCCTGCTTTGACCACCAAATAATATCCATCAGTAAATAACCGATATGTTAATATGGATCGAGAATTAGAGCACTTACTATCTTATCCTTACGGTGTGTTAATGTATAAACAAATTGAGCGTTGACATACACCACATTGCTAGTTTATTGAAATATTCGAATAAACAAAAAATCATCTTGAAAGGTGTATGATGTATCGCATGCAATAACACGTTAGCACTTTGGTGAAACGGACCAAAGCACAGCAATCTAATAATAAATGAATTGCGCGTGGACCAACACTTAATGTGTATTTGATATGCACATGTAGAGATCTATCAAAAATGAACGCGTGCCGACGCACACACTATTCATCAATAAACGCACATTAATAGCCCACTAGACTTTAATCCAATATTCACTGCGGACGTGCCAATTAATTAACATTTACGACGTTACATTACGCACATGATGTCATGATGCGTACTTGCGGACATAACTAGGATATTAATTGACGTAGGTAAAACTGTGTAATAGAATTTCATGTTGTCAAATTTCATTATTTATTGGATGGCAATAAACTCAATTAATATCATTCGATTATATATTATATGTGTTATTAACCTGGTATTCCAGCATTAATTTAAAAATACTTAGGTTTTTACTTCAAAATGTTGCAACTTGGTTGCAGGTATTATCAACCGAGGAGACTCATTTCGACGACGGCGTTCACGAAGCAACAGCTTGTGTCCACCCGCGATGGGAACTCCATCTCCTTGTGAGGATAATGATGCCGGAGTCGATATATCACGCTACACAGTCGCTCTTCTGGGTACACAAGGAGTCGGAAAAACCGCGCTCATCAGCCAGTTTATGACGTCCGAGTGCATCAACGCCTATGATGGCACAAAAGGTACGAAATGCATTCATCGCATGTCACAATCTAATCAAATTTCAATCTTGTGGTTGATTTTATTTAACTTCATGGCACAAAGGAAATATGATCATTTTATTTGCCTACGCGAGAAGGCATCTTGTCCGATCTTTGTTGAGTCTGTGCAACATGTAACATACGAGCTTCCTGCATGTTACATCCTATGTTTTGCATCCTGTTTGTGGTCGTTATATTAAATCGCTGAATTTGAGGTCATAAACAGAGAATTTCTACATATGCGCATTGCTGCGGGATGTAAATATTACCAATGCAGATATCTGATGATATATAAATGCATCCATTAACAAGTGGAGGAAATAAAAGATGCAGGTAATTCCTGAAAAGAATGTCTGAAAACACCATCAAGCAACTCTCATATAAAAGTCCCCACAGTTTAAATAACTGTGCTCGTATTATGCGTATTAGTACAAATATTGTGTGATGGGGTGAATTATCCCATGGCAGACCTTGTATTCTCTCCCATATATAAAACTAACAATAAGGAAAATATGGGTTGAGTTTCCTGCTTTTTGTCTCTCCTCGCTTTAGTAGACCTCAGCTTGTAAAGCGCCTCCCCATTCTTGGGCATGTTGTTAGGACGTGTCCGCAACCATATGTGCGACGGTTTCAAACGTCACACATCGAAGGGCGCTTCTTGCCAAAGCACTCTACTACAACCATTCAACTGCTGAAGCGCAACGCAAGCTATACAACGTGCGTTGTATTTTACACCCCCGCCGCCGGCGCCGCTGTCCCTTGCATACAAAGTAAATCGATTCACAAACGACCAGAAGATGAGACAAAACAACACCATAACTAAGCCTAAAGAAATCTACTCAAAGTGAAAACCATACAAAGCTTGTGTTAGTATGAATTTAATTAAACCATAATTGTTAGTGAGTTGTGATCAGAAAGGTCTTAAAGTTGAGGTGTCATAGAAACTCAGTATATCAAAATTTAGGGCGCATAAAAATAGTTTTACGACTGGTAATTGAAGATATTTTACAATGACATT
Source organism: Ecitoglossa quadriceps (assembly GCA_027574925.1). Classification (NCBI taxonomy): domain Eukaryota; kingdom Metazoa; phylum Arthropoda; class Insecta; order Coleoptera; family Staphylinidae; genus Ecitoglossa; species Ecitoglossa quadriceps. The sequence continues at coordinate 14,320 of JAODGC010045272.1, read as the reverse complement.
TATGATTCTTGAAGTTTTCCAAAAATACTTTTCCTTCCTTATTATAAATTGTCTAAGTTGTGGAAAACATCCACATCATCACTAATGTATTGTTTCAATTTTCTATTCTGAAAAAATTCCTGCTCTCCAAGCCAATGAAATTAAAGTGCTTTATAGATAAAAATTAGACCAAAAGTGACGTTTGGCGTTTTGCACACCCCTCGATAAAATTACAAACCTGTTTCCTTTGCAGTGGTCGTTGTGGGTTAGCATTTTTTCACAAGCTATTATTGAATCTCTTCGGGTTGTAGCGGTTGTGGCGACCGGAAGCAGCAGTTGAAGCTTTTTAAACTTCTATTGTAATTAAGTCCCACCCGCCGAGCGACGCTGTAAACTCGTTAAGCAATTTAAGCACAGTTTTACTACGCTTTTTATTGCTTACCTGGTGAAAGATAATAAATGGATATGCAGACAATCTGATTATCAATTTATGCAAGAGCTCGATCATTTAACGACACACGATTATGCACAATTTGGACATCTGCCGAGCAGCAGGAACTGGTAAAATTGGCCGCATAGAATAAATATTTATTTGAATGTTCGTTTCTGGTTTGCTTTTCTATTTACACGAGGGCGGCGCGTATTTCTTTGGATTTCCTAGTTTTCCAGTGCTGCGTACGCAATTAATTTCGATATTGTTCAAAAGCGCGCAACTATAAACGAGTAGTTTATTGATTTATACTTTTGAAGCTGCAATTTGACTTTTTAGTATTTATTTTGGTTTATTTATTCATTGGGGTTGAGATGATAAACAATGGGGGCAATGAAACCAACAAATTTGAATAAAAACATATTTTTACTATTGCGACACAAAACAAATTCCAATTGGTCTGAAGGAAAATTTAATGTAAATAGAGGACATTTGAACTATTATTAGTGTGTTTTCTTGCTTCTTTTATCTCCTTAAACCAGAGAACCCGGAACCAAGAATGGTTTTAATAAGAAGTTATACTTCCCAAGAAAAACAAGTACCTCTCAAAATAAATGTTACCAAACTTAATTTTCCAGAAAACCTGCATAAGCTTTCCCATTGTGTTCAGCTAATTTGACAGTTATTGATAAGCCTGAATTGGAAGCAAGCCTGTCGCGATAAATTATCAACGTTCAACAGTCGAGCCGCATATTGTCCAAACAAACAACAAATTGCATTGCAACCTGCTGACAACTTTTGTTCTATTACCCAATGCAAGTTTGACAACGCCGAGATTCATTTTCCAATTGTGCTAAATTGAAGTCATTATCAGTGACAGTTCAGGCAGAAAACTAAAAATATACGTCACCCACCCCAGTTTATGTCTCTGAGTGCAAACGAACAACTTTCCAAAACAATATCGAGCCACCAAAAATTACAAGACCACGGTTTTTCCAAGCCTTTTTTGTTGGCAGTAGCAATAGCGTAATATAGGTCAAGTACTTGTGCACTGCGTTGTGGTCAATTGGGAATATATTGAAATTTGCGAATGATTGCAATCTTGTGCGCGATATTCTCAGGCGAATTGTGATTGAGTGGGATTTCTAAATCCCAACCAGGATTGATTAAAATGCCGGAAGCGTGCGGCAGGAAAAATGCATCATTAGTGCAATTGAATGCGCAACATGGCACAATTCTGCGCTGATTTTCTGCGCCGGAAATGGAAAGCGTTAGCTAGGTAGTGTCACGCACGCATAAATGTGTTGCATGTAATAGTGGAAAATTGCATATACAAGCGGCTGGAGAGTTCGTTGCCACTGACCTATTTCAAGTACGTTCAGCCATGAATATGTTTAATTTAGAATGTGTGTATTTTAAGAGCCCAGGCTTCTATAAATACGTAAGACATCTTCCTGCTGCATGCGTGCAGTAACCGCACACGTGACTGCATGCGTACGAGTATTTATGTTGTATGGCTGCGTGTGACTGAACTGAATGCATTTTGTCGTTTGCTGTGCACATCCAAAAATAATTTACATCAAATATACAGGAGGGTGTAAAATGTGTACCAGCCTGCTGCAAAAATGGTGCTTCACTAAATCACAAGCAGCTTAAACTCGCGTGAATTGAAATTTATTCTCTATTATTGACTTTAGATATGTCGGGAAGTCAATCAGTGTCGATAATGCTGAACGGTGAAGAATCCGAGCTTACCTTTGCAAACATCTCTACCTCCAAGGTGAGTAGCGCAAGTAAATCGAATTTTATTTTCACATTGCCGTCATCTGGTTTGCAATTCATTTGCGCTTGCCAGCAAACCATTTGCATGTGATTACGAATCTGGGCATTTGGATTTCCGATGTCGTCGCTTCCTCGTAGACTGCTTGACTACGGCACTTCAATTGCACGTTACTTTTTCAGGACATAGATCGATTCAACCCGCCCGATGCCTTTGTCATCTTATATTCGGTGGTAGACAAAGCGAGTTATCTCAAAGCAGAAGGAGAACTTGCGCGTTTGCAGGATGCTGAACTTCTCCGTTCACGACCAGCCATCCTGGTTGGCAATAAGGTTGATTTGGCTAGAAGTAGAGCAGTTTCAACCCAAGGTACTAGCAACAAACATGCACAAAATACAACATAATGTTAAGGTGTATTAGTTAGTTAATAACAATTTCATATAAGTTAGTAATAAATAATTGTCTACTTTTTTTTCAATAGATGGTAAATGCCTAGCATGCACGTTTCGTGCGAAATTCGTCGAGATTTCCGTAGGCATCAATCACAACGTGGATGAGCTCCTTGTAGGAATTCTCACTCAGATTCGGCTCAAGAGTTACCAAAACGAAGCTTGCGATGCCAGCCAACAACAATGGTTCAAAAGTCGAGGCGTAGTGCGTGCTAGCATGAAAGCACGACAGATGTTCACGTGGCTCTTTGGTAAGGAGGATTCTAAGTTCAAGAACTGCGAGAACTTACACATCCTCTAGCCTGGGCACGTCCAGCAACATTTAGTTGGTTAAGTTTCTATCATTTTGTAAAATTATTTATACGCAGACAAATAACATAGGTTTAACTTCATTATCAACCACAATCAAAACTTGGTTTTCTTATGTCAAATATCTGTGCAACATGCAACAAAAAAAATTGAATTTGTACAGTTTAGTTCCAATTGAAAGTCGTAACCATTAGTGTAAACTAATCGCAAAGTTAACTTCCAGGCCTAACTGACTTCGAAAACAAACTATGCAAGAATTGCCCAAACTTTACAAGTGGTTGTGTATCTAAGTTACAAAACTAGTTGGATTTACCCTCAATAATCAAAAACCGAACCAATCAAATTGTCGACCAATATGTCCATAAGAAGATAATAAACTGTTGTTGTGAAATTCTTCCACAAACAAAAAGAACAAAAAAAATATTTGTAAGCAGTTAATATGATAGATTAATGTGTAAAATATAAGTTAGCGTAGAATGAAAGTGTAAGAGTGCAAGTTGGTTTGAAAGAGTGAAATTATAAGGCGGTGGCCGCACCGCACCATTGATTAATAAACGACAATAAATCGGAAACATTGGTCTCTGGGTACATTTTCGCTGCCATGTTAAGCTTAGTCCATACATCTTTGTTAGCCAGATGCTCAGAGTGCACGAAGGAGACAGACGGCGAACGAAGAGGATATCCCGAGACCAAGCAAGGATTCTTCGCACTCTCTAAGCTCGACTCGTATAGCATCCGATCATCCACAGGCAATTCCTGCAGATTTCATGTGTAAAAGGTGTAGAAATTTACTGGAAATTAATGTAATTTCATCTCACCTGATCGACTTTCTGATCCATGCTGATCGCTAATACCCACTCACGAACGAGGTCGTGTTCGTCTTTATCATCAGTGAGATATAACTGCTCGGGGATTGGGATATTCGACGGGAAGTCAGTGCGGCCCAAGTCGGTGTGGTCGATTAATTGGGAATCCTCATCTTCAATTGCTTCGCAAATATCCAAGTAGTGGTTGAGGAATACGAATGCTTCGGAATTACGACCCTCAGCCCGTAAATCCAATCCTGCGAAATTTAGATCAGCAATTAAGCTTGAAAGATGTAAAAACACATTTACAAAGTGTACCTGCTTCGTAAAACCCTTTATCGGCTGGAATTATGTCGGTATAACGAAGGAGAGCAACAGATATTTTCGTTCCAATGTTTTTTAGGACCTGAACTTGTCGACAGACACAACGAACCGCATAATAATGGACAATCAAGAGAAGCGTTTGAAAGTGAATTTTAATTTTGATGTCAATATTTGGTGTGATATCTAAACCATTCACCTAAAAAAATCAGCAATTTGTTAATTTTATATTTTATACGTGAGATTCCATAAATAACGTACTAATTCGTGAAGCATTTGTCTCAACTGTGACCACTGATGGTAACTCTCCGGGTCTGACATATTTGTCATCGCAATTATATTTACAGCAATGCGATTGTAAATGTTAAAATTACTTGGGATCACAGGCGTTGTATAAGAGATAAACAATTGCAAGGCTTCCATAGTGAAGGTATCTTTAAGTAATTGAGAAGCGTAAATTGCGACATATTTATGTAAGACATTTCCGCCATATGTTTTCGCCTTCTCAATGCATCGAATCCATTGCCCTTGCTCTGCGAGCAAATCTAATGCTCCCATTATATCTGTGAAACAATACCCATCAATTCAATTTGTAAATTTAATGCTGAAATAAAGTACATACCAACATCAGCTAACTGTTCGATATTCCCTTCTTTGGCTAGTTGATCCTTATTGAACGCATCTATGTAGTTCAATAGAGTTGGATCTAATTCCTTCGCCACTTTTCTAGCATTTTTCAAATCATCTGCAAGAATAAAGCAGTCTACTGCTTCCTTTACCATATCAGCACTAATGTAAAGTTGAGCAGCCGCAGTGTGTTCACGTAAATCCTTCAGTCTAAACCAAAAACATATCCTCCGATTTAATCTACGTCACGATAAGCAACTCAATTAAGTTTACCTTGGTGCCAGTTCTCTAATAACGTCATCAGCTTCATTCCCAAACAGAAACTTGTTTACCATATCCGCAGCTCGTAAGAGCGCTCTACGCACAATGTCCTCTTCAGCAACATCTGTACTAACTTGAAGTAAACACTCCACGGATTGTTTGTGTTGGTTTGCAATCGCTAGCTCATTAGCCCTAGACAAAATAGTCTCCATGCTAGTTTCCAACCCACCCGATGCCCTTTTAATTGTGTTGTACTCAGTTTGTAAAGCCGGTAACAACTGAGGAAGGTAATCTTTGCAAACTCTCAAAGCATCCATCCACATATCAACATTTTTATAGCTGTGAACAATAGTTTCGAAACAATGGGCACGTAACATTAATGATTCAAATTCAGTGTAGTTCTTTTCTTGGAAATACTGCATTGCTTGAGACTTAAGAACATCAACTACAGAATGTGGTTCATGGGTCTCAGCAATTCTGACAGCACTTTTCCAATCATTAGCATGAGTGTACATCAAAACAGCTTCCTTTGGTTTTCCAGCAAGAATAAATTCAGTTTCAGCTTCATTGAATTTCCCATCATCTTCCAATGCCATTGCGTAGTTGTAGTGAACATCGGTTTTCTTTGATGGCAGATTTTTGCAGAGTTGGAAGGCAAAATCGTATTGGAAAGTTTCGCATGCATAGTCAATGCATAATTCTAAGATTCCGAATTTAGTCAGGAGTTTTATAGCGGAGTCAATTGGTAAAGTCCTTGCCCAAAGGAATGCCACTTGATTAGCCGCAGTAGCTCCACCGTTATGTTTCGCAACACGGTATGCCTCTTCCCACATGCCAATAGTCCTGTACATATTCATGGCTGCTTTCCATTCCCCAGTTGCTAAGTAGTGTATTTCTGCAGCACGGTGTTTACCTTGTGTTTCCATCTGTTGGGCGAGATGCATATGAGTTGTACTTAGAAGATCAGGATGGAATTGTTCAACCAGGCGTATCATGTGGTCATATTGTTCTGCATGCTTATACATTGTTATCGCCAAATCAGGAGCACCTACTGCAAGATACAACTTCTCGGCTTCACGATATTTGCACTCTTGTTCTAATTTCTCTGCTTGCTTCATGTACATATCTCCAACATCATCAGGATCCAAGTATTTTGCTGCTACCAGATGGGCTTTCTCCCATAGTCCTGCTTCATTGTACATATCAACAGCTTCTTTATACATTTTTGCCTTGATATACATTTGCTCCGCTGCTGCGTAATCACGATGTTTGGCGAAGTGTTCTGCAATTTGTAAGTAGTACTTATCAAGGTCATCATGATCATCTACCACCTGGATTATATGAATTGCTTTCTTCCACTGTCTAGCTGCTATTGATGCATCCAATGCCTTCAAGGTACTACCAGCTTCAATGTAGTGACTAATAGCAGCATCTGTTTGTTTGGTTTCAACCAGATGGTCACCCCACTCTTCCTCCAATTGGACTACCTGTTCTGGGTTTATTGCCCTTGCCATGTCAACTGCTTTATTCCAAACTTTTCCCTTACGATAACACTCCATTGCCTGTTCTGTCTTATCTTGGCGAACGTAAATTTCGGCTGCTTGCTCAAATAACTCTTGTTTAATCAGTTTTTTGAGGATATTGGTTACCAGAGAACAATCCTCCATTAAGTAGTCATGGTGCAGCAATAAATTAGTAACTTTTGATAGTTTGTTGCACTTGTCATACATTGTTAAAGCCCTCTCATACTTTCCTTCTGCTTCCAAAATGCTACCAGCTTTCTCGAATCGTGATGTCTTCAACAATAATGTCATATATTCTTCTCGAAGATCATCAATCTTATCATATCCCCTCTTTACGGCAGTTTGTATTGCCTCATCCCATTTATGTAATTTCTTATACATTGTTAACGTAGCTTCTAGATTACCATGTTCAAGGTATATATTTTCTGCTGTTTCTAGGTCACCATTCAGAATGCTTAACCGTGCCCAAATTTCTTGATTATCTTGATCTTTCGCCAGCTCTTCTTCTATTTGTTGGATACAAAAAACTTTTGAAACATTCCCCAACGCAGCGTAACAACGATCCAGAAGTTCTAAATTCTGTTGTTTTACAGCTATATTTGACAAGTTGAACCACATTGCTTCTGCTTCTGGTGCGTTACCAATAGTTTCCAAGAATAGCACAGCTCTTCCATAATCATTATCATTAATTGCAGTTCCAAACTCAACTAAGCCTTCATCAAGCTCAAAAGTGAGATGAACACTTCCGTCCAACGCAAAGACTTCTGTTTTGCCATTAAATCTAGTCACTTCATAAACTTCTCCTTTGATACTCATAATGGTTGGGCGTTCAGGAAGGTCAATATTATACCAAACTGCAAGAGTAGTTCCAGCTTGAGCTATTGCTACATCGGAACTTTCTACCCACTGCACAAATGTCACCTCGCTAAATATGCATAGTTTATTACCCATCATAACATCAACCAAGAACAATCGCTGTTTAATATCTCTAAATAGCAATTTGTGGCACGTTTCGGAAAGCTCCAACCAGTCAATTTTAGATTCATGATTAATCTGCGTAATACCCACATTAAAAATGAGGTCCATTATACAAATTGTTTTTAAGTCCAGAAGATATGCTAACTTTTTGTTGTCTCTCGTTTGGGTGCGTTCATTGAGACGTACACTAATTAAATGTGGGTTTGCAAATTCGGTGCGAACCGAAGCAAGGACATTGTTTGCACCATATTCAATTAAGGATAATTCACCCGCGTTGAATACCAAACAAACATTAGGGTTTTCAAAGTAGAACTTTTCTAATTTCCCAGAATTATTCCAAGGCACCTCACTCATTATGTTCTTACTAATGTCAGCTACCAGTAAGGTGCCATACGTTCTTGCCACTACAAAATTATCCCTCCCCATCACTTTCAACTCTTCAATTTCCTTGCCATAATCCGACTTCAAAATTAATCCTAATGTAACGTCATCAAGATCCCTTACCAAAACTTGACTAGGACCTACATACGTAATTTCCAACTTATCTTTCCAAATGGTCCTTTTTAGTACCGACTCAAACAAACAAACATATCCCCCATGAGTTCCACAAGCAATTCGTGACCCATCTCGTTTCCACGACAAAGCCGTGACTGAATACATATTGGGAATAATTTTCGGTGTTGATTCTTCCCACATTGATAAGGAAGGATTCCAAGCAAAAACTCGAATCTTATCATATCCTCCAACCGCCACAGCTTGCCCACTAGGGCTGCAACAAGCCACAGTAAATTCATTCTCATTCATGTCCTTCGTGTAATCAAATTGCTTTGCGACACGGCCATTGTTATTGTACACCACAATACGTTTATCGCATCCTGCTGCGAACACGAAACCCTGCGGCCAGCTAAGTGCGTACGGTGGCACAGAATGCGTACAGAGTCGTCCCTGTGGTTCATCATCATCATGCTCGCCGACATAGAATCGGATAATGCTGCAATCAATGTGTCCTGATACAAAACCACTTCCCGTGGCGTTGGGGGCCAAAGTTACCACCAGACTGTCACTGCTATAGAGTGTATGACTCTTGTTGGATTTGCTCTGCAAAAGGCGCACTTTTCCATCCAATAAACCACAAATAATTGCGCCTGTTGATAGCCAAATCATTGTGGAAATTGGACATGGTTGCGGAAATTTATTACAAATAGCCTAGGAAATCGGAATAATGAGTCAATCTTTCTGGAAGGAGAATTTATTGTGCAGACTACCTTCTTTTCGCCCCAATTTTCACCAATTTTGTAAACATATACTATACTGTCACTTTGTGCAACAGCAATTTTTGAAGAATCCGGAGAAAAAGCGACGGATTTGATAACGTAGCTCTTTTTCCCAGCCTCCGAATCGCCCGGTTTGGTGGAAAATCGGTCACGTTTTTCGCCCTCATCATCAAAAAGTAGTAGTTGTCTTTCGGACGTGGCAACTGCTAGCTTTTTGTTATTGGGAGACCAAGCTAATGCCACAATTTTATATTCACTTTCCTACAACAGAATTTTTATTAAGTGAAAATATTCTTGGACGTTAATGAGTTGTTACCGCTGCTTCCAAGATGTTTTTTAGAAACTTAATCTGCATTTTAATGTAGATCTAATCAGTACAATTAGAAAATCGCTTACACATTGAACACAAATTAAGTTGTTTGTATCGAAATAATGGTTGTGTCAAGTTTCCAGAAAATGAATGGTTGTTTGTTGTTATTGAAGGACCAAACGTTGCTTAGGAACATAAATCAAGTGAACACAAACTATATAATCTAAACGTTCGACTATTGTTAGTAGACGTAAACAAATAGATAACAGTCCACGTCAATCGCCTGTAAGATTACAAGCACAGTCGTAGTAATTGTTTAAAGGATAATGATTAAATCGTTGGGTGTTATAATAAATGTGATAAGCTGGGAATCACAATAACAGTCCTGTCAGAATATCAGACGTAATGTACATTGCTTATCAATATTTTCTATTTTACAACCTCATAATACACAATAAGTTTCTGACAGGAATGCATCCATAAACATCCTGGCTTTTTGGTTGTCCATTCTAAAATCCTGTTTGAACTTTGGAACTTCACTTCGCACTGCTGTTGCAGGCGCAAGTCGCTCCTCCAGTGCATGCGCGCTGTCCATTCTGCAAAGCGGTGAGAACCTGCTGGTTGGCCTCAAGCCTGCTGGTTGCGCAGCAGCTTGCCGTCAGTCTACTGCGACCCACGAGTCGCACGCTCAGCTGTGTTATGTCGCTCCGTTTTTGTTTACATGTAATCAGCTGATTTTTAACTGCAAGTGAATACTCAAAATGCCGTTTATCTCGAAGGACTGGCGGTCCCCAGGCGAGGCATGGGTGAAAACCGACGAGGGCTGGGAAAAGCTCAAAGTGCTTGAGCACAGCAATATGTTAAAGTAAGTCCGAATCACCAGAAATACGTTCCGCACACTACTCTATCGATTCAGACATTTTCTTTGTCCCTGGTGCGCGTTGAGCGTCGGATATACACAGCTATTTCGTAACGTCAACAAAGCATAAAGAGCAGGAAGCAGGCAGGGAAAAGTTATCTAAGATTATGCATTGCTTGAATGCACTTGGTTTTACATTCATAATATCATCAAGTTTTCTGATGGCCACTAATACACCCGGTAGCTTTTCGCCAGCAGGATTGTGTCGCATTCGATTATGAACGCTTAATTTCCTTTATTGATTTAAATTTAGCTTCAATGTCACCTAGCTGTCATGTACGCACCATCGTAAACAAATGCTATACTGCAGTCTGGTTCACGGACAAGAGATATTTTCGTATTTTTCTTTTATGGGAAGCATTATTTTATTTGTATTGTTGTTTGGCATTTAAAATGGCGACCATATTTCATTGAAAGCGTATTTTAGAAATCGTAAAAAGTCATGAAAGCAGCGATGCATAAAAAGTCTGTAGTGATGGCTCGAAATTGTTTGTTTCGGTAATGGTATCATCATGCGAATCAATTGGATGAAGCTGTTATTGAACAATAGTCATATTAATGACAAAGTATGTTTAAAAAGGTTGTAAGAGGTTTTGTTTTTATGTGAAATAAAGAAAGACTTCAAATAAATTTTGAAAGTGCGTTGTAATAAATAGTCAAGTCTAACTATCGCTCTACTTTGTTCATTGGTTACTTAACTTTCACACATTTGCTTCGCAGGCAAAAGGAAGACGCCGAGAAAAATGAAAGTTCAATAAGCACTCAACCGCATTGCCACATAACAATAAAATGCACCAGAGAGGTACGCATCGCTTTTATACTCCACTCATAACGATAATTAACGCAAATAAAGGAATCACAATTTTGTTTCATGCTTGTAGATTGCTGGCTTCAATGAATTAGATGAAGTCGTAAAAAGATTAGACTTCCGAAATGCAGTACGCGATGTACGTCGGTTTAATTATATCTGTGCATTGCTGGAATTACTTGTGGGCCAACAAATGACTGCACTCTCTGGTTGCACTCAACGCGTCCTTCTTGCAATGCTAGAGGAAGTCGCCAGCTACGCTACCGCCAACCAACATAATCCTCGAGCAATGCGCCGCCTTCTTGCCAAACTACGTGCCCTGAGCATTGCAGAACAATCTGCATGTTGGGGTGCCACCTTAGGCTCTAAACCCCTATGGCGGCAGCATGCACTCACTATCAAACGTATTCAGAGCAACGCTGGGAACTTTCAAATTCGGGAGCCTTTAATTGCAACCCAGCCCAACTTTTTGCAGTTGCCGGAAGAGTGTATTCGTGAGGTAGTGCTCCGCTTGTCGGACCACAGGGATTTGACTGCAGCTTCTGATGCCTGCGATGAACTCACTGCCATTGTCAACGAGCAGCGTGTGTGGCGTGAGCTCACGCGCTTCCATTTTACCCAACAGCAGATTGACATAGTCCGGGCCAAGTATAACAAAAAGGATTGGCGTGAAATATATCACGCTCTTATGCGGTAGATTTTGCACCAACTGCTATTTTAAAATAAAGTGCTAACTTATTGGTAATTCTCCAGGTGTCATGGCGTAAGTGAAGAAAGGCAATTTGCTGAAATGTTGTCACTCTGCCGCTACTGCTGCTGCCTGTTCTGGCGATCGCTGGGCCATCCATGTATCGCCGACCAATGTCCAGAATACAGGGCTCGACTGCAAGAAGCGGGTGGCATTGCACCACCAAGCCCGGTGCCACCATCAGCATTCCTTAAATTTTTCTCGTTATAAATTAAACGCTGGTTATTTTATAACGCGATCATTTCACGATTTTTGCGTCCGGTTAGAAGAGCATAACGCAAAGAGAAAAGATGCTTTAATCGTTTATCTCCGATGAGTAAAAGAATATTTTAGAAGATAATAGTCACAGATCAATATTTATATAGTTGAAGAAGCAAAGTATAAAGATATCTCTAAATTATGAAATCAAATTGCGATTGTTTTTGATGGTAGCATACATTTTGTCTGCAAATAGCTATTTCCGGTTTTTCAGCTACGTCAAGCTAAATGGTAAAATATTGTAATGGCGATTAGATTTGTAGCGTTTTCTTGTTCGATGGAATCTTTACTGCGTCTGTAATGCAAGTTGCCAATTGCAAATGTTTCGAATTTTAACGTAACGAATTAAAAAACAAAAACATCCAGAATACTTGATACAAACCGAATTGTGAGGATACGAAACGACACTTAAGTAAGACATACGAATATAAGAGTTACTATTTTCCTATGATACTTTACATAACAGCTCTATAGGTTCACATAATTCTAATCTGTATGGCTTCAAAGATATTTGTCTATGTTATATTGAGAGCAGACACTGTGCTGAGCGATGCTTTGCATTATGGTTTTCAAGAAGCCTTCTTGTGCAGTTGTGCAATAAAAAGCATATGCTACCGAAATAATATTTTGTGGATTGATATAATTGTAAAACTGCACAGGGGGCAAAACTTTTAGTCGGTGCAAATGGAATAAGGTAATTGTTCTATCTAACTTTACACACAAGAATCAAATAATTTATATGGTGCAGCTAATATGTTATATAACTTGTGTTTTGTTAATAAACTGTTTATTTAGAAAAAATATATATTGAATTGTAGGTATTATAAACTAAAGATTATCTCCTCATATTCGTATGAAATATAATCTTAATTTCAACAAAGACTCGCTGATCTTCACTTTTAAAAACGAAGCCATAAAAGCTCGCAAGTAAATGATATTTAGCTCTGTAGCAATCTCTACTAAAATTACTGCTTGCACTGTTAATTTTAAACAACAGGAGTAACATAATCCGTCCATACTTTGTGTCTTCAATAAATAGTATAAAGCCAAGTGCTAAGGATTAGCAGTAAAAGTGCAAAGATGTACGCTGCAACAAGTACCAAGCGCCAGAAAGTTGTCAGTCAGTTGACTCGTGCAATGGAAAGCAGCGAAACTTTTCAAGGTATAAAATACGAGAGTAATATATTAAATGCATTCCAATTCATTAGTGTATCGTTCGTATAGGTGTGGGGAGAATTGAATACAAACCCGACTTCATTCACACATACGACGATCAACTTTCCTACCGATACTTCAACTCAACTGAAAGAATTCATGGACGCACCATGGATGAATGGCTGCGCCCTTCCATTACGTATACTTCAGAAATGTTCTTTTTTACCTACCTCATCCCAACTTTGCACAAATCCTTAGAAACTTTTAATAATCATCGCTCCATGGAAGCCACAAAAAAGAACATACGAGCCATGTTTGAGTTGTGTCTCAAAATGGGAGTAAAATTTTGGTCTGGTTATGAAGATGACTTGATCCCTGATGGAGATAGCTTTGAGGAGTGTCAATCTAATTATCACCAAATCACTGAGTTATTGAATGAATACCAACAGAAGACTGGAGTGAAATCACTTTGGATCGGTGTTAATTTTCAACATAGCAGGTACTCTCATCTAATTTTATGGTTCGATTTATAACAAATTTGTAACTTGGATTTAGATATGCCAACGGAGCAATGACAAATTCAGACGCAAATGTGATGGCATTTGCAGGACATCAAGCAAAGCGGGCATTAGAAATGGCGCATAAACTTAACGCAGAATGTTTCTTAATAAATAGTCATCGAGAAAATTATGACAACTCTTTGAATACTGATGTGAGCAAAGATTTAAAGCACTACGCACGTTTCTTGAAACTCATAATAGAACAGCGTGATAAAATTGGCTTCGGGGGACAAATGCTCTTTGAAATTAATCATGTTGATAAAATAGATAGAAATTATCAAATAAATTGGAAGAATGAGAATCATTATTATACAGATAACGCATTCAATGCAATGTTGCTGTTGAAACATTTGAATTATGATCGGTACTTCAAAGTAAATGTGAGACCTGGACATGAATTCAACATGGCCAACGCGTAAGTAATTAATAAAATTGTTGACCTAGAAAAACTGCTGAAACCTGCATTTTACGATTCTAGGTATAACTGTTTGGGTTGTGTTAAAGTTAAAACTCACAAAAACCTAAAGGACATTACTAACATCACACTTTTTCTTCGTACAATCATCGAGAAAGGTGGTTGGGGACAATGTGGTCTCATTTTTGAGGTTCCATTCTACAACCATTGCTACATTGAAGCCAAAGAGGTGATTGAATCATACGTCACAGCTTTGGATTCATGCGGAAAAGCTCTAAGACTTGCTGCAAAAATGGTAAACGACACACAAATCAACAAACAAATTGCAACTCGTTACACAAGTTACCAAAATGGTTGGGGACTAAAATTCATGACATTGGAAGCTTCTCTACAAGATTGTGAAGAAATTG
>JAODGC010045261.1:4507-45111 GCA_027574925.1 Ecitoglossa quadriceps | reverse complement strand
ACAGCCTCTATGAACCGTACAGCAAGAGCGTAATCGTTAATCTTACGGCAGGCTTTCAAGGCGGCGATGATGATTTTGGGTTCAGGCACCAAGTCTAAACCACAGAGATCATTCATTGCTTGGCGCACCTCCCAACCGTCGATGTCGCTGCGGCTGAAGTAAGCTTCATACCTAGATGTGGGTAATAATTATGCAATGCGAGATGTCAATAATGAAAATTTGCACGAGTTCGAAAGTACTAGGGGATGGCGTGCATTACGTAACTTACCTCGCGTCGAACTCTTCGTCAGTCTCGGTGTTCACTTTAGACATGAAGCGGACGCCAGCTGGGGCGGCCATGGGTTTGGTGATAACATTCTTTAACAAGTTGTGTGCGCGGACCAAAGAAGAGCGAAACATTTTGCAGGATAATGGCTTCCACAAGAGCACCAAGAATCCACAATTGGCACTTGCGAGCGACTGTAGTGAACGAGTAATGATCGGTTCAAACTTCGGGTGGCTTCGCATTGATCATATGATGGGCACTTAAAAAAATGCGAAAATACTTGTTTATTTTAAGCACTTATATTCATTGGACATTAAAATTAATAAGTAGTTTTTACTTAAGTAGCAGTATAGTTTTATTCATTATCATAATGCAATTTTCTAAATTTCGATGTTTTCTATTTACAACATAGGCAACTTAAACAACACGTCAACAAAACTTGTTGAACTTGTTGCTATTCTACATTTGTTTTTTACGGGTAATAGTCTTAAAAACAGCAAATTTATTGATGACTAATTAATAAAAATGTACAATAATTTATTTTTTAGACCTTTTGGATCAGTTTATTACATTATTCTCACTACTCGGCTTAATTTCTTGCGCTTCTATCATATCACTTGTTTCCGCTACATCTAGCGCACCAATTTGCTCTGATTTTCGCTGAAAATAGGGCTTTGGCCCTACTATACTCAATATTACAGGTAGAAGGACAATTCCATGGAACAACCCAAATACAATTACCAACAAGAAAATCTGAAACAAGCAACCATCATAAAATATCCTAATTTCTACAACCCAACTTACTTTAAAAAACGTCTTAAAGTTATAACTATCTGAAAATCCCAACATTGTCACGCTAATTAACGTCGAACACCCTCCATATAAAACCGCCGATCCCATGGAAGTGACCGTCTTAATCACGCGCTCCTGTCTCTCTTTACCATCAATGGTGAGAAATTTATGACCAATGTGCGTTGCGTAATCCACGCACAGCCCAATGGCTAATTGCAGTCCAACGCAAGACACAATATCAATGGTAAGTCCCCAACGTTGCATGAATCCACACACGTTGACCATTGATAAGATAATCATTACGAAGACCCAAAAGCATATCTGGACGTTAGCGATGAGGAGTGATGTGCATACCATTACAGCAAACAGAGCTAGTTGGATGTTTCGTATGACTTCAGCATCGATGATTTCATCTGTAATCCAGGAGGCAAAGATATTAGACCATGCAGTAGCAAATTGATCACCTGTGGTGAGGTTTAATTCTTTGGAGAGGCGGATGACTCGACGCATGGCTGGGACATGCTCTTGGGGACCAGCGAAGGGTCTGAAGATATATTCAAAGCTTGATAGCTGGAACATTGTTAATTGATTAAGTGAGCAGTTAGATTAAGTACCAAGTTAGATGAGTTACTTGTATTCGTGGGGCGGGTTTACCACATATTAAAGGTGTAGCAAATTTAAAGTTGGCTTGAAATCGGATTCCTTTAGAACTGAAGAGAAATCTAGACAAGTAGGTGTTGAATTGGGCATCAGTCAACTCCTCTTCGTATATATCTGTGATCCCCCCCCCCCAAAAAAAATTAAATCTGGTTAAGCATTTTTTTTTAATAGCACCTTACCAATTTTATATATTTTAAGTACATATTCCCGGAATGGACCAGTCCAGATCACATTATTCGAAATGATATCTGTACAATTATCCAATTGCAGTCCCATCTCTTTAAGATTCCGAAATTCATGTGTATAATTCACATTGCCCACATAGGTCCCAGCTTCAAACCCATAGGTGGGGTATAACTCAGTTTTGGCCTTTATAAACTGCCCCAGATATGACTGGTCCGGAACAAACCAAATTGGATCAAACTTTTGTTCTAATTTCAAACATCCCTCAATACTCAGTCCTAAACAGCCCAAGGTTAGTGCCAGAACAATCAGCTTCCCTGGCCAAGTCAAGATAACCTTGGAGTAAATAGTTTTGAACACGCGGTGCGATGTGCCAGCTTGACTAAACTTATTCGGCTTATAATTCTCATGCTTGATCCAGGGAAATACTCCATTGCGATTGTTCTCCAGACGTTTCTGATCAATGGTGAAGCAGGCTATGAAGAAAGTCACCACAAAGATGAATGTCAACAATACACCAACTGCAGTGTACAGACAATAGGATTGAAGGGAGGGTAACACGGTTGTGGAGCCCACCACAAATGCAAGGACATCAGTCGCTGTGGTTACTGTGATGGATACCCCGGCATGTCTTAGCATGATGCCAACTCTTTCCGGCAGCGGCTGCTTTCGTTCTGCAGAGGACACTTGGTCCCAACAAGCGACTATCACAAACATATCATCTACGCCAAGGCCCAGGAGGAGGAACGGTAGTGATGTATGGACTGGGCCATAAGGAATACCAACGAGAGAACAAATTCCACAGCTTGCTATTAGGGCCATGACGACAGAGAGGAGACCGACACCACCAAGAACAGCACGCATTTCCACCCAGTTAAACTTGGAGATTACAAACTGGACATAGATGAGCATAATGACTGAACCAGCAAAAAGGTTTTCAATGCCTTGAAACATTGAGTAACCACTTATATCACCATAACTGGAATAAGAATGATAATAAAAATAGCAAGTTAGTAACGAAATAACTAACCTACGAGCTGCAGCATACGTAATGCTGACATTTCCACCATTTTTCTTCATTTCCTGGAAAGTCTCCTCCATCACATTGAGGAAAGATAGTTCCCAATCGAGACATTCAGCGGAACCCTATCAACATATTAGTTAATACATTCAGTATACATTTAGTCTGCAGAGCCGACAAAAGCGACCCGAGGATTGGGAGCGGGAAGAGGTTATGCAGGCGCAGCCGAACGCTTTTGTCGGTGCACTAGATCAAACAAGGTACCCATTCTGTGGTCCCAGCATAGTTCCCCACATCATCCATGACCACCGCAGTGAAGTTTAAGTGAGTCATCCAGGAGGTGCGTAGTGCACGTGCTGCAATTATATGTCCTGTTTCATTACGCGTCACATCTCCAAGAAGTGCCTCAAAGTTTTTTAAGTTTTTTAAAATTGGGCTGTAAAAACGCATCATAAAAGCAAGCTATCATGTTGAACAAAAAAGCTTATACTTACTCTTGTTTCATAGTGTTAATCCTCTCAATAATCTTCTCCTTGGTCAACTTCCTAATCTTCCGTTCACTCCGGCCCCACAAATCCAAAATAGTCTGTCCATAACACACAATGTCCATTGCTTCCACAAAACTACAATAAGTGTCTTGATCAAACTCTACGGAAGGATCAAACACATCCACATCGTTGTCCTCCCTCAAAATTACATTTGTACTATTCCTCACATTGCTATCACTAATCCCACCAAGTTTCCGCTGCTTCTTTCTACTTTGATACCTCGGAGGATACAGCAACTCCATGAGACTAGAGTCAATCTCTGGTATCTTGAAACAGACATCTTCGTAGATATACCCCATGCTACTAACAACATTCCGCACTCGTTGATCAATATCGTACATATTCCGGATGACTTCTGGTGTGAGAACATCATCGGCAACAATGATGGCGGTTTCGATGCGATATGCAGTTTCCAGTGTGCTCATTAGCCACTCGGAGTCCTTTTTGAATTGCGAGTTGGCTGGGACCCATAGACCCAGTGGGTTGCGTTCCTGGTAGAAGCGGAAGAAACCTAAAGCTGCGATGAAGACAAATGCCCAGCAGAAGAGGATGGTACGGAGTGGGTTGTTTGCGATGCATTTGCCCAAACTATTCCGAATTTGATCAGTGATTAATTAATGCATTGGATTACAAATATCAATTGGGAGAAAGACAATGGTGAGGGTGAAGTGGGACTTGGATAGCGCAAAATAGGAGAGGGTGAAGAGAATATGTCATGGACCTAGAAAAGGATAATAAAAAGGAAAGTGTCCCGATAGTGGAATACGAAAAGAACGTGGGAGGGGGCTGAAGGCAGGGAGTAAACAGATAGGAAGAAATCGAATGCAGAATAAAGAAAAGAGTAAGTGTACTGAATGGTTCATGTACTAAATTAAGCTAAAATGCACGTAATACGCTTAACTTACGAATAAAAAAATGCCTCCGTTGTAGATATCACTCCATAGGAAAATCGCTGATAACATCCGAGTGGTGGCGCTTTCGTCTCAATCATGGTTCCAACTATGCACCTTGGTGTAACTGCAATTCAAATGATAAGACATGGTATAGCAAACATGGACCATTTGAAAATATAGCTCACAATCAGAAATATCTTGTCTACAGCAGGTAAGGTTGTTGCTGTTGTGTTGCTTTTGGGTAGATGCTAGGTTTATGTATGCGAAGGTACAAGGTTGACCAGACACAGTGGAATCAAATGAAGCAATTGTTGATGACTTTGAAGATCAGTATAAATCGTCTTAAGTTTGTAACTGGCATGGACTAAATCTAGACTAATGGACTAATGTGAAGGTGTTCCACATTAATTTCGACCAGGAGTGGGCATCGTACGCAACTAATAACAGCATGGGATGCAAGTTCATTGTCATAAGTAGAAAACTGGTTGTTTTAGTCATGATTATGACTTGTTAGCGCTACTATGTGTGTTGTTTGACACAAATTACATGCTTACATATTGGCTACGTAAATTGTTGTAAATCGTGTTATTTTGTGTAGCACATTAATGTGGAATTAATTGACGGGAGTAAAGTGGGTAACATAGATACTAAACCCTCAACAGAATGATCTATATTTTTGGTTGCCACAGTATCGAAATTTATTATCCAAGAGTTTTAATTAACTGCATGAAGAACAGCATAGAAATTAAGAATAAGTCAGCACTTAACTTTAATAAGCTAAGTTAAAGATTTCAATGGAATTCCACATTCATCATGACTTAATAGAAATATCTTTGTTGCCTTAATTCGACTTGTAGTTGGCTTTGCTGATGATGGTTGCCAAGACGCTAAGGTTCTCGGAAGAAAGTACGATGGCATGTTACTATTTTCAACGCAAGTGACTTGCACGATGAGACTACGCTTGGATCAATTGATCCACTACTGCCCATTGGAATTAATAGGGTCGTTGGTCACTTGTGTGATGGTCCATCATTTTATCAAAGTTGACAAAAGCACAAAATTGAGGTAACAATAAGATTTTCCACTTGAAAGTGCATTTATGCTTTTCCAAAGCTGATTTACTTACTTATATACCATCCGAACGTACAACAACGCACCACTTTTCATTCCTCACCAATGGTGGGTGTAAAATAATTGGAAATAGGTTTCCAACTCAGTTCACATTCCTGTATTCTTATTTGGATCACTACTTATTCCCTAATTTGTAGCAATTGCTAGAGGGAAATCATAATGGATGGATCGCAATTCGGAAGGGTCTAACCATCCAGAAGACCGTTGGACCAAACATATAAGGAGGCTTAAAAAATGAAACACGAATACTTTAAGCTGAAGAAATATTGTTTTTCTAGTGCATCAAGTCTAAAAATAGATGTATTCCAATGTATTATACTCAGTCTAGCCCAAAAGACCATTTGAAGAATTGTGCTGTCTCATTAATGAAAAGTCAACAGCTAGTAAGTTGCGTTGTGTTCGATTAAAATTGCGTTGCGATTGATTTTTTGAGTGTCTAAGGAATTACAATGAGCTTCCTTTCCATGTAACTACATTCACCGAACAGGCGACAAAATACACATTATGAAAATTATTGTCAACATGGAGGAGATGATTATTTGGGTTTGGTTTCCTGGGCTCAGTTCTCGAATCCCCAGCTTTATTTTGCTTTAATAAGACGGCAAGTGACTTAGTGATGAGTAAGCTGGAAGTATAGGAAAGTGCAGAGGTTCTCAAGGAGTATGTGACCTAATTACTGATGCCCACGTATTATAATTGACGGCGTTATCTGTGACATAAGTCATGAGAACGCAAACAGGAGAAAAACAAACTTGGGACTTGAAGTAGTAGTAGTGATATCTTTCATTGGTATCTTTTTTATTCTTCTATACGTTTCATATACAAGTTACAATTACTTACCATATTCCAGATTTATTTGTATATGTTGGCCCTATACACTCTACCTATTCATTCTGTTAATATTTTCTCTCAACTTCTTCTATTATGCACTATACCTTATTTTAGTCCTTTGTTTTCAATAAACACATAGTCCCATGAATCTGACCCTTTTACACAAGCCTTGCAAATCCTGTATTCCTGAGAGTTGAAATGGTTATTTATTTCCATGTAGGTTTTGTTGAATATTGCGCGCGAAATTTGAATGTATGCGCATGCGCAGCTTCAATAAGTATCGTGAGTGTTGAAAGTAGGATTGCAATTGAATGTATAAAATCATCCAATTGGACTTTTATAATAAATATATAATATAATATAATAAATAATATCGCAATCACTGCTTAAACTGCTTAATAAATGTGAATCTTTGTGTTTTTCTCAAATAATTTACGTGGAAATTAATGAGACTTCTTCAGTGGATAAAAAATCCACTGACAAATGAATGACTAATTACAGACATCACATTGAGGTAATTTTTTAAATGAAAACGTGTAAATAACACGTAATTGGACTGACTGGAAATAAATTAGTAAATAACTTAACAATTTATCGTTTGCACCAGAATAGAAATATCGAGAGCTTTCAATCAAACATTCATTATTTACTTGTAGGACTTGCACTGGAGGTGGATGGGTATTTCATCAAAATTTACACAATAAAAGTTTAACTTAATTTTAGTTAAGGGAAGCTGAGAAAAGTTTATGGAAACACGTATGTTATCAACGTAATGTTCTACTCTCAAGAAATATTCGAATGTGGCAATGTTAATCCAATCACTAATTACTGATTATCATTAAATTTCCCCGTGGCTACGCATCAATAAGCCAATGAACATTTCATTCTTGGATTAAGCAAATTCCAAAGACAATGTTTTCCGGTAAAATTCGCAATTTATCCTTGTGTTAAATGCGTTTGCACACAAACACAAATCAATAATAATCCATTGAATCTAAATGAACAATTCAACAAACACTCAAGTGTTCAACAAAGTCATCAATCAGCATGAAGCAAAGGTACAATTGCCTTTTGGACATAAGTTACAATTGGACATGACTCGGTGACAAATTGTCACGAAAGACAGACAACAATGGTTGGGTCTGAGTAACTTACTTGCCTTGATCCAGAGGTCCCAGACGATGCAGAAAGTGGCAGAAAACCATTCGTATTGGCTTATAACTAACCTCCAGCACCATCCTATTCCACTAGCTAAGTGTGCTCAGTATTAACTTCTATTATAATCACAAAATTTGCTCTTAAAATAGCTGACTGCATTCACTCATTTAGTGCTACAATCGTTACGCAAACGAAGCAAAATACGTTATAATATTTTGTATCTGAAGTGGAAGTTAGACAGAGGTCACTCTATTGTTACAACTAGTTTATGATTCGAATTTCGTAATTGATTGCAATCACATCATTTTTGAAATTGACCTCAAATGCAAATGCATGAGCAGATTGATTTATTCACCATGAATAATGAATAAATCATATTGATACTTTAATTATATTCTACTTTTCATTATAAGTGTATAATTTCCTCTGGTTAAGTTCAGTTTTTTGTTTGCAAATATTGCACAATTAAATGATATTCGAAAAACCTAAATAGACCACAGATGTCATTACGTTTATACCTTGTATACGTTCCGAAAACTGTTTAAAACTGCTTTCAAACTGTTTAAATTAACTTTATGCACAAAAATGATGATATTGAAATAGGTTTCAATGCTTCAAAATTCATGAACAAATTAAAAACGTTAGGAAGCAAATTAGACCATAAAAAACGCTATCACGTTTATCAAATATTATGTCAAGGACAGCAAATTGTTAATGGATGCCAATTTATTAGAAAATTATCAACTATACTGACTACTTTTTGAACCAATTAAAACTACTAATTTTCTGTTTCATTGATTCTGGTTATAAAGTATCTAATGTTTATTGTATTAAGATAAGTTTTTACTGAGACTTGCTAAATATTTTATGTTACAATAAAGTTTTTATCTTCCTTAAGTTGTGGAATTATTAGTTCTTAAAGGAGCAATGAAATATGCGACAGAGTCGGGACATACGGAGTGCATATGAAGTAGAAGTGAGAGCAACTCAGACACACCAACGCGCAATATGAGCAGTGTAGAGACGTGAGAGAGTCGGCAGATATGGAGTGCGTAAGAAGCAGAAGTGAGAAGGACTTAGACGCACTGACGTAGTATGCTTTCTTTCAACATAAATAAATATGCACTCACATACTGTATTGACTTTAGTTCAACACTTACTTAATATTTTATATTGTAATAACATTTTTGGCATAGTACTTTTTTTTGTTACCTAAGTTTAAGCTTTTAGCTGTATGCATTCGATATAGTTTAGTACGCAGCATCCGCGATGATGTCGCGATCATCGAGCTTCCGACACGAGCGCCACAACAACTGCGAGGTCTAATGGCTGCAAATCCTGGAAACTGTATGACAGTCGACAATCAATCAATTCAAATATATTGTAGATTTTCGATGTTTTACACATGTCTATAGTTTCGAAGATTTCCATAATTTTGCAGATTTTTTTTATCATAAAGACTCTAGTACTGAGGAGTGACTCTAAGAGGTCTACACGTGTCTGATTCTTTCACAATTTCATTTCTTCCAAAATCACTAAGAAATAAGATATTTAATTCTTTGATTGGATTAAGATGAGTTTACTTTGACTTTATGACAATATCAAATATTCAGTATGTGTTAATCACAAAATCATCAGAATGAAAAGCTACTAATTCTATTTTAAACAAGACTATACCTTATTCAATATCTTCCATGTTTATTCTTCTTGTGTTTGGGAGATGAAATCATAATTTGCACATTGATTTCCACACCAATATCTGCTTACTTTAATATTTTATCATTGTCTTCACTACTTGATTCAATGCAGGTAGATTAATCAAGTACAGTGTGCACTCGCAACGCCATTATTACCACGCTGATATTTTTGTCCTTTATCGCTAGCTCACATTCGTTCTGAGACTCTGAGACTATTACCTTTTGTTTCTAAATGAACACGTGTTTTTGCGATTGGGTGATGTAACAATAGAACCAACTAGATGCATGCGTCAACCGCATACCCGCACTGGTAAATTACTTCAATTGAAGCATGACAAATAATTCCACTCCTTACATTGCATTGTAAACAAACTCGAACAGCAAGTGCACAAGACGATAAAAGTGGACGCGATGTGGATTCAAGCTGGTTAAACCATGGTCATCTGATCATCTGAAGAAACTGATAAGAGAGCGGTTGGAAATATTACTTGTGTTGCTTTTGCTTTACCTTCTGCTTCCAATTATTATCTTGTTGTAAGTAATCGGGCGGAAGTCCGTGCGTGCTGCATAATGGTTGTAACTGATAGACGTTATCATGTCTCTGGTTAACGTGGCGGAGTTAACCAAGTTATTGGAGTTCAGATTACACAATTTAACAATGTAAACAAACAACGTTGGTATAAATACACGAGTCAGGTTTCTTCTGCCCAAACAGCAAGAAAGCAAAGTGAATTTATTGCGAATTTGGCAAGCAAATGGAAGGCAACATGGACATCAATGAAGTATCAGCATCTAAATCATCTACTGGTGCCTTCAACCCAGTTAATCTCCAAGAAGATCACTTTGGTTTCCTTATGCTGAATGGACAATCCCAACCAGTGAGGAGATTCACTTGGACAAATGATAACAACGTGAGTGTTCAGGTGATTACCTATGGTGCAACTATCACCAGCATCAAAATGCCGAACAAGGAAGGTGTTATTGATGATATTGTGATGGGTTTCGATGATATGGATGGTGAGTCTGTTACTTTCCACGGTTTACACTGATCAATTTCTATTATCAACGCATTCAACGAGTGAAAACAAAGGAATCTATTTGATTGAGTTGTGTGGGTTGCATAGCTTACACATAGATTTTACTTTTTGTCCCGACGGGAAATTACGTTTAATAAATAACTATTAATATGCGTAAATAATGCTGTTACTTGATTACACTTACAGTCTTGCCTCCTTTCTTTTTCACTCAATTTTATTAAATGCGGTGGTTTTCTTGAGCGGTTTGCTTAAATCATATAAAAAAGCCGGTTGTTCGTGACACACTCCAATAATAACCGAGTAGATTAATGATCAGGATTTATTGATTGGCCTTTAATCAAGCATAATTCTACTGATTGGCTTTTGTTTCTCTACCGCTGAAGGTTACCTCAACCGGCTGAATCCGTACTTCGGCGCAACTGTGGGTCGCGTGGCGAATCGCATAGGAAATGCCAGGATCAATATTGACGGCACTATTTACAGAGTCAGCCCCAATCTAGGACAGCACCAGTTGCATGGGGGACTCAAAGGATTCGACAAGGTATTACTTATCAATAACAAAACCTACAAACCATACATAAATATGAAATAATTTCCAAATGTCCGACGCCATTTTGACTTCTATTAAAAATTATAGGTAATTTGGAATTACTATGTCACCGGAACCAAGGTAATCATGACTTATATCTCTGATGATGGAGAAGAAGGTTTCCCAGGCTCTGTGCTTACCACCATTACGTATGAATTAACCGAAGACGATAAATTCGTCTTTGATTATAAATGTCAATCAACTAAACCTACTTTTGTCAATCTCACCAATCATTCCTACTTTAACTTGGCTGGTCACGACAAAGGTGCTGAAGAGTTGTACAAGCATAATGTGAGCATTAATGCTGACCGAATCACTGATGTTGATAGGGATTTCATTCCGAACGGTAATTTGATGCGATTGTTGCTATTTCATACCACCTACAATGCTATCATAATATTTTAATGATACAATAAACTTGACACGAGTATTTTATCGCTGCTCTATTGTTGGCTTGGTTTTAGGTAAATTTATCCAAGTCGCAGACACCGTCTTTGACTTGCGCGTGACAAAGAATCTTGGGGACGTGATCAAGAAAATCCCAGAGGTTGGCGGGTATGATCACAACTTCTGCGTGACTAAAGCAAGCGAACCGGGAGACTCATTTGTTGCAAGGTAAATTAAGTAAACAAGTAAATCGTGTGTGAATAATTGCAGGATTGATCATACAGGAAGCGCAACTTACAAATATTACATTTCAACCGCTCAACTTTCGTTGAAAACAAAGGAATGTCTCATCGGTTAATAAGTCAAGAAGTTTTTACCATGATTGCTTTAGTTTTTAACGTAGATTATAGTGTTTAAAAATGTTGATTGATAAGTCTTTACAACTTTCTCATGTCCTCAGAATGGACTTAACATGAAATAATGGCGTTGAAGTTTCAAAACAAAGCTTGAAGCATCATAAGAAAATTTACGAACATCCTATCATTGTCAATCTGAATTTGCTTGAAATAATGCTTCACTTACTTCAACACAAACTCAATTTTTGATTAGCTCCCCAATACTTTTCTTGGTTTCCTTATTGGAGAACAAAAGAAATACATCGAATTGTGATCACGCAAAATCTAAATCAGTGCACAAAGCCAAGCACTTTTTCTAATTTATGCTCCATATATAATCATGAGAGAAGTTCAGTACTCACATCACAAATGATGCTGCAATCACGGTACACTGTGTAGGAGTTCTAGGGAGTACAAATCGCCACGCGTGTTCACCGGTCAAACACGCAATTGCAACTGACATAAAATTACTCATCCATACATACATTATGTGCGTTTATCAGCGCAGGCTTTAAAACAAGGAATCAATCAGCGGCTTGAAAAGTTTTGCGCTTGTTTCAGAGTATCGCATCCTCCAAGTGGGCGCGCACTTGAACTTTACAGTAATCAGCCCGGTGTGCAATTCTACACTTCGAACTCAATTCCGAAGCGCAAGGAGGATTCTACTGGAGTAAGTTAAAATGACTGCACAGACTTGAAAGAAAAACCAGGTGCTTACAAAGTGCCAGCAAATGAGTCCAGTATAGTTTATCTAACGTTACAATGTCAAGACAAGATGGTTTTTATCATATACATATCCTTCGTTGTAGGATCTTACAAAATTAGATACATTAGTCGGAAAAAACAACGCTATTTATTATGAACACGGCGCATTCTGTCTCGAGACACAAAACTATCCAGACGCCATTAATCATGTAAGTTATTCGCAATTCAAACATTTTGCACTACCATGATTGATAATTCTCCGTTACAACATATAAAGTCGGTAATATTTCTAACTCTGTGCTGTGTGCTATGCTTACAGAAAGGATTTCCGAAGGCTACGCTTTATCCAGGTGAGACATATCATCACACCGTTGCGTACAAACTTCTTCATAATGTGTAAACGATGAAAACTGAAGATTAATGCATGATTCGTAAATAACTAAAGACAAATAAAAACTTTTTTAAAACCAATAAATTGTACTTTTATCTGTAGTTTTGTGAAGTTAATTAACTTTCTACTTCAGCATCGCAGTTGATGATGGAATACACCATCCAAAGTTACGAAGCGCAGTGCGTCCAGCACTAGGCACATCAACAATCATCGATTCGTACTCTTGTTCCTCTACCGTAACTGCATTCCTCCTCTTATTCAAATGAAGTGAAACTGCTCCGAGGATGCTGTCAGGAAGCCTCCCTTTTAGACAACGCAGAAGATTTTTGTTCGTAAGGCGAATGGTGTTGGTTGCCAGCTGTTGGGTTTGTTTCAAGTTCACGGAAGCTGTTGGAGGTGAAACTGCTGACGTACTGGCTCTCACTGGAGTGTTTACTGGCGATGATACACTCAAAGGTGATGCCGATGTAGATGGCCTTTGAGCTGATATTACTTTCTTAAACACTCTCTTGACGACTTGTCCAGTTGAATTCAGCTGGGTGGAGAGTGTAATTGGCTGTAGATTCTGATTCCCAGTCATTTTAATCTTCTTGATCATTGTTGTAGTCCCATTTGCTGATTTTAGAGTAGCTATTCTGTTTGTTGAAGCTGGGCCAAGATTAGTCATCATAATATTACCTTTAGAGTCTTGGATCTGCACGTTTTCAGCTCCACCTTCATCATCATTATCAAAAAACAATGTTTGCAGTGGTTTATCATTCGACAATTGACCTCTTCTTGCACTTGCGCTGCTTGTTGGATTATCAAACAACATGCAATCTTCATCATCAATGTGTTCATCATCACTGTTTTCTTTTGCAGCAGTAGCAGCATTAATTACCATGACATCTTTGACATTGTCATTGTTGTAAAACGATTGGTTGAAGTATGAAGAGTCAATTGTGTAAACTTCTGGCTCAACTTTGGTCACTTCTGCAATATTTAGAATATCTGCAGTGTAGTCAATCTTCTGCCTCTTTGCAGCAGCTTGAATATCATCCAATGCTAATGTAAATGTGTTTCCATCAGTGCTTGAAGGTAATATCTCCACTTGTTTTACATAAGCCAAGTCATCAGATGTGCTGTCGCAGCCTGCATCCAGTGTTGGTATTGCATTGTGTACCAACCTGCGCTTCTCAAGATTTGCAAAGAACTTATCTTCAAAGTGCAGCCCACAAATAACTTTGTTCCTCAGTTGATAGTCCGGTAAATTGGCAAACTCGGGTTTGTCAGCGTTTTTGATCCAAACTGCGCAACGGTCGCGGTGTTTCACTGGGTAGTGAAAGAAGTGAAGGTTCTCTGTTGTTTTCGTGGCACTCCGACAAGATTTGTAACTGCAGCGGCACCCACCCATCTCTAAAACGGTAATAATTCACAATGTAGTTAGATCTTGTGCATGATTTACCAGTATTTTGGGCCATTTTCCGTCAGTGTACATAAACAGCAACCCAACCAACAAAGTTAACCAAACAACGTAGTTAATGCCACTTACTGCGTGTTCCAGCAGCAGTGGAAGCGCTGTTAACTGCTGCGGATAATCCAAGCTCGAGTGATCTCCTCAATTGGATGAAGGCAGTTTGAAATCAATGATGCGATTATTTAAGCAATGATTATAAAAAAGCAGCGCGAAATGGATCAGGCTGCCCTGATGTAGTCAATTCTCCGCCATTAATGCGAACGCTGGCGCTGAGTAGCGGCGGAATGGCGGAATCGAGTAGCCACTAGCGTTGAACTAAAATTCCCCCAGTCTGACCTTGTCGAGTCCTCTTTGTGCGCTATTCGTTATAATCAACACTAAATTAATGGTAGAACAATACAATATATCAACTACTATCAATAACCACCTTTTCCAAGTGTCGCTTTGTTGTTTATTAAGCGTAGGTATCGTTTTTATTTGTTCAAAGCCAGAGTAGTTCAAATATTGAGCAACCAATATTGCAAACTTGGAGACTTTGGTTACTTTGATTTGAATGTCACTAGTAGGCGTCGGATGCGTTGTTTAGTTTAATTTCTAAAATTAGGATTTCTTTCAGATCAGAGATTGTTATCAACGATTTGTTCAAGTTCACTGAGATAAACTTTGTTATATTGCGTTACCGAGTTGCTTTACAGATTTGTTGCCGACTATTACCTAGAAACGCCTTTGTTAAAAAGTTTTATGACACCTGCAAGCAATACTAACCTACAGGTAAGACCTGCTAGAATGAGCAAGAAGGCTTAAATATTTTTAGAATTATATCGACAGATAACGAAAACATGGCAAGTCGAGAGCAAAAAGTAAAAAAGCGTCTGGCTAAGTTGATTGAATGTCTGGCATGCAGGAAGCAGAGATGTGTACACCAGACGCTTCAATTTTTATCTCTAATTGTTCTAGCAGCAGTACTTAATGCATTTTAAAAATGTCTAATCTTGATTCGTTTACTGAACATGCCGATAATGAGTCAGCGAGAGAAAATTGTTTATGCAGCCGGTTAAATGTCAGGTATATGTATCTTATTTTATGCATTTTAAGATGAACACGTTTTTTCAAGTGGGAAAGTCAATTTCAATCAAGCGGAAGGTGCGCGCACATGGACGATCTCATTGAAGTCATTCAGTTCCAGGTGCTCCAGCGATTCACCGTCGCGCTCCTGTATTCCTGCGCGCTCCCGTATTGTGCGCCCAACAGGCAACACACGTTCCCAGTCTATCGAGCGCTCCTCGGGCTGCGCGCTCCCCTCTTACCGCGCCCGGCGGGACTCTGGAGAGGTCTGCAAGCGGAAAGACGCACAACGACGCACACCCACAGTGCACACATCCATCTGGTACGCCGTACACACTCGCAGTGGCCGTGAATGAGCGCCGCAAAGCACACCGAGCCAGAGTCGACTACGTGCGCGCCGCTGTGCCAGTGCCTAGCAGAGTGCGGGCTGTAATGGCGTCCACGTCCAGCTAAAAGGCGGTGGGTGGTCGGTTGATAATGCAAATGCGACAACAAGACGCTGTGAATACGTGCCGCGACGTGCCCCTCTTTACCACCGCGATATTCCTGCTGCAGCTGCTAGCACCTCGTAGCTTGTCGCAGGCGAGATAAACACTAGTGTACGGACGAGGTGTCTTCGACAGTTGTCAGTGCCAGAAACCTCCCCGGGAGTGCTGCCCCAGCTTGCTGATAGCATGCCTGCACCGCCCCAGCTGCGATGAGCGCCGCCGCAGACAATGGGCTCTTCCACACGCGGCACCCGCAGGTAATCGAAGCGAGCTGTCACGCCGCGCGCTCGTAAATTATCTCGCAGGCGCCTTCTGCCGCCTCCTCATCGTTGACAGGATGCGAATTACAACTCGCGAGCGCGTCCAATTGAGCCGAATTAATGAAATCACTCGCATGGCTTACACACTCCGCATTCTAGCGCAGTTCAAGCGGAGTTGGCTCGCGGAGAAAATATTTAACACGGCGCGCATTTGCGACAAGCTGCGGGCGCAATGCCGAATGATTTCCGATAATCATTAGTCATTCGCGACATTGTAAACAATGCTGACTTGTTCAGGTGTTCGCACATGTGTCATAGCGTCGCGCACGTAGATTGATTACGTTTCCCACATGCATAAACCACGCTTCGGAATTGATATGGCAATGTTCCTTTGTTGATCCACCAGGTTTCTTATACGACTGGTCACATGCGATGGTACATCGGTCAGGAAGTGAGTAAATAATTGCGTGAAACAATCGACAAATAGCAGCGTCGCCATGGCAAGGAAGGCGGAAAGTGTGCGGCCGATCAATGTCGCCGTGGTCGGCCTCTCCGGCATGGAGAAGGACAAGGGCCACACTGGCATCGGCAAGTCATGCTTGTGCAATCGCTTCATGCGCTCTTTGGCGGATGACTACAACGTGGATCACATCTCTGTACTCAGCCAGACTGACTTTAGCGGGCGCGTCGTCAACAACGACCACTTCCTCTGGTGGGGCGAAGTTATCAAGTCCTCCGAAGAAGGTGTTGACTATCAGTTTAGTGTAATAGAGCAGACTGAATTCATCGATGATGCATCCTTTCAACCGTTCAAAGGTGATCAATAGGTCCATTTGCGTAGCGCAGAAGACAAATAGGGAGTTCTTACTATTTATTTGTCTTGTGTCTGTTCTATTTGTAGGTGGGAAAATGGAAACATATGTGAAGCGTTGCGCAGCAACCAAAATTCAATCAGCAGAGAAACTGATGTATATTTGCAAGAATCAACTCGGGATTGAGAAGGAATACGAGCAGAAGGTCCTTCCTGACGGGAAAATGAACGTCGACGGATTTATCTGCATCTTCGATGTGTCAGTTGTACCTAGTCGCACGATAGAGAAACAAGTGGAGTTCGTCGCTGCGATTCTTACCAATCTCGCCAAAACAAAAAAGCCTGTTGTATTGGTTACAACGAAGAACGATGACGCCAATGAGAGCTACCTCCGGGAAGTGGACCGATTAGTGCAACGCAAAGAATATAAAGGAGCCATTCCTGTTGTGGAGACATCAGCGCATGATAATGTTAATGTAGACCTCGCCTTTATTTTGCTTGCGCAGATGATAGACCGGAGTAAACTTCGCGCGAAACTTGTAACTTACATGGAGGCGTCCAGGGGACGCAAGGAGCTGATGGATGCTGCAAGTGAAGCTTTCCTGCGACTTATACGACTCCATGTGACGGATTCGCGTGCGTTGTGGTCGCAAACAGTGAAGAAGCTGAATTCACACAAGGAATGGATTTATTTCGTGCAGTTGTTTGGTTTGGATGGCACACAGCGGCTTTTCCGGCGGCAT
The DNA here is from genome assembly GCA_027574925.1 of Ecitoglossa quadriceps. Taxonomy (NCBI): domain Eukaryota; kingdom Metazoa; phylum Arthropoda; class Insecta; order Coleoptera; family Staphylinidae; genus Ecitoglossa; species Ecitoglossa quadriceps. The sequence continues at coordinate 27,605 of JAODGC010045261.1, read as the reverse complement.
ATCAAGAAGCTGAAGGATGAACAGGTGACGAAGAAGGTGCAGCATTTCATGGGCTTGCTTCCGGGTGTTTTACATGATCTAGTCCCTGATATCAATACGTTTACTGATAGGTGAGAAGCGTTATCATTTCTGTTCTGCTTTATTCACTGGTCGGGTGTTTTTAGCGATTGGCCGTCAGTGCAGGAGTACCTGAAGTCGCATCCGTCATTCTCGGAGTATTTTTTCGAATGCCCCGAGGACATGCCGTGGACAGAGGTGTCTGATTCAGAAGACAGCCGGATTCCCTTTGACGTCCTGGATACGAGTGACGCGGAGACTGTGTTTAAAAACCACGTCAACGTTATGCAACAGGAACAGAAACGATTAGAGTATGTTAGGTTATTACTATTGTCTTCATCATGGTTATTGTGTCATTGGTGCTCTGTTAACATTTTACTGGGTGTAGCTGCTAACTAATGTTCTTTTCTTTCAACTGCTTTCCTTTGTTAACACCCATATCATAGGATGCCAAAGAGGTATGTTGGTCATTTATCACTGTGCGCAACTTACAAGTACTTATTCATATCTCTACATTGGTGAATAGATGGAAGAAACAGTTTAAACAATTGTTAGAAGATACTGGTTACGTCACACCTGGAAAACACCTTTCGGAGGTCAGAGTGTTATTTATGGGTCGTGAATGCTTCGAAGCTCTGTCGGAACACGACTGTCAACAGATCTACGACGCACATCAACGTGAGCTCATCGAAAACGCCAAGCATAATTTCCAGGAACTTCTGCTCGAAAACGCGGACTTGTTTTATCACTTCAAGAGCATAGCACCGTCGGGAACCATTACACAGGAAGACATTAAAGAGATCACGGATGTTTTACAAGATGACTTCAGATACAAGATGTTGGATAGACTTGATCAGGATAGGAAGTTGATGTTGTTTCAACACTTGGGTTTCGTGCATTGCCCAATCCGTGAGCATTGCCCAGCATTCCCGAATTGCATGGATGCTTTAATAGAGCGCATTCTGGCTACTAAAGCCCATCGACCTTCTTCATGGAGCAGGAGTACACAGTGGCTTCTTAGCTCTGATAATAATCAGCTCAACCTAGTTCTGCTTGGTGCGAATCAACTGGCTGAAGAGCTAGCAGCGAAAATTCGCGCACAATGTGAGGACGATGAGTACGAAATCGACTGTCAGGTCTACAGCCTGGATTATAGGATAATCACTGGGGATGTTGGATTGCCTCATAATTCATTTCGAACTGCAGAATTTGTCCCACATGGGAGTTTCTGCGTTTATTCAAATGCGGAGTCGTTTGAGTATATCAGAGAAAGTTTAGAGAAGACCCTTCTCTCTAACCTGGAACAGGAGGATAAGTTGCCATTCCAAGGATTACCCATAGTGCTGTTGTTCCTTCCTGACTCATTTCTAGAAGAAAAAGATATCTTGGCGTTAAAGGAGGAAGGTCAGAGTCTTGCGGATAGTCTACAGTGTCCTTTCATGGATATCTGCATGGAGCAGACCAGTGATGAGCAGATGGTTTCCGATGCTCTGCATCAATTGGTGCAGAGTATCCATCACCGCGCTGGTTTCCTTAACATTTATCAATCTGTTTCGATCGATTGTGAGCCCGACATTCGTATTATCATGTGCATGTTCTGCGGGGATCCTTTCTCGGTGGAGAACGTTCTGGCACCGTTACTGTCACATCAGTGCTGCTTCCTCTCAGCTGAACGGAGTATTATCCTCGAGACATACTTGGGGGATTCCAAGAGGAAGGTCGAAGTGATTATTTCATCCTTCCATGGAGCAAATGCATTCCGAGACGAGTTGGTACACGGCTTTATTTTGGTTTATTCGGCAAAGCGGAAAGCATCACTCGCTACACTCAAGTAAGTATTTTAATTGTTCTTAATCCTTAATGTGCCACGTTCCGTGAGTTTCCGGCTGTATAATATCATTATCCGTTTTAGTGCCTTCTCAATGAACATTCCCAACCTTCCCATTCAAATTATGGCTGTCTCCGAGGGTAGCGGCAACGCATTCTATAACAACGACATGACCCACATGCTTCTGCAGGAGGGCAATGCCACAGCGGACCGATTGCATGCTCACTTCATCACATCGAACGCGTCTTGCCAGCAGAAAAGTAAGTTTTATTTCGTTAACTTTCTCGCTACATCGTGCAGGATATAGCGACGGCGCAATGAATGATTGATTCACTTTCCGCATGCCTGGGTTACAGCTGCGTTTTATACGCCGTTCTTCAAGGAGGTGTGGGATAAGAAACCTGAAATTGAGCAGGCCTTTAATATGGAGGAGCCTGCGGCGATGGTGGATAGCGGGGAAGGAACCCTGGAGCATCCACGCACGCATCGAGCCCATGGACATCCATTACCTCCACCTCGGCATGAAAGTTACCATTTGAAATTGAACGATGGGTATGCGATAATTCCAGCTGGCCTGGCTTGTTCAGAAGTTTTACGACATCATTTATTATTTATCGAGGTATTGTTCTGTTTGTGTACCAGGAGCGGGAGTGAGAACTACGAGCATTTGCCCGATCTTAATGGTCCCGATGAGAGTGATCATAGCGATAAGTACTCTCAGATCTATATGTATGGTAGTGAAAATGGGGATATTATGTCGATGAAAAAGCGACATTTACATTCAGGTATAAAATCCACTTCGAACTTAGTTCGTTCCTTGTTTCATATCTAATTCTAATTGCTTGAAAATTTATTTATGCTATCTTATCTGTTGGTGATATTTTCTGCGTCATTCCATTATAAACTTGAGATAAATCATCTTCCAATTCTAGGTTTCCAAGTTTATCCGCCACCTACAACACCTCCAGAACCAGCTCCACCAGACCACCTCATGAACTCACGCTCGAAGCGTGGGCCAATTCTCTCAGCATCGCAAACCAGTCTTGATGAGATCACATGTAAGTTGCTTATTGCCGTAATTTATCATCAGCACTTCATCGTAACTAATGAGATAATACATAACTACGCCTGCAAGTTCTGGAGCTAACTGTACTAACTTTCTAACCCAGCTGACATTAGCGGATCGCGCGAATCTCTGGCCACACACGATTCAGGTGATTTATGGCGTTAGTATTGAGTAGCCTGTCAGTTTACAAGAAGATAAATTAATTTTTGTTTGCAGACGGTGATGAGTCTCGTGTGCCGCTTTCTACCGGTTGGAATAACTACGGTGGGCATGCGTTTACGACTGGCCGTCGACACGTTTCCGCTCCCAAGGCGCGTCCCAAGGGAGTATCACAAACCCTCAAGGTAAATGTTCACTGTGTACATGTTTAGATTGATGATGTATGTTCATAACGCGCTTTGATATCCGGACTCGCATTAATGAGTTCCTTTTACAGCGTAATCCTGTGCTTGGAGACAATTGGGTAAACGATTTGCTGATCTTGTTCAGAATGACTTTCCATTCGTTATCGTAAACTGTTGCGTGACTTGATTACCCTGGACTCTTACATTCAGACCGATGTTTGAGACATGGGACATTTACACACTCTTTCATTTGCAGTTCGCAGTGGTAGATTTGATTGTGGTTTTTTCCTACCTCAACTAATTGTGATGATATTTTGACATTGGGTGCATGTTATGCGTGTGGCTGTGTGCATTGGGTGGAAAGTGGGTTTTTCCTAACCTGGCATTAATGGTGTACTTGATTTATAGCAACCGGGAAAATTGAATCTCAAGAACTTCTCGGTCGTCACTGAGGCGATTGCCCGCATGAATGTTAGTGGTAAGGACGCACGTAGCAATAAGTATGGCAATGCCCCTTTAGCATCGGCGGAAGTTGTAGACCTTGGACCAGAGTACGCCCAAGTGAAGGACATAATGTACCCTCATGGAGGGCCGGAGGCTGAGTATATGTACACCTTGGTGCAGGACGCCGTCGCCGGTGGCAAGAGTAAACTGCGCCAACGACGTGAAAAAGGACAACCTTGTAAGTGATCTGGGGCGGTAAACAACTTTTGTTGATTTTACAATTTGTAGCCTATTCGGAGACAGACAGCGAATGGAGCAGTTTAGAGCGAAGACAGCGTGCTAGTGAAGTGCATTCTAAGGTTGCACGTAAGACTGGTACTCACAAAAGGACCCGGAAGAAGCGCACGGCTATTCCAGTGCAACCACCGCGAGTGCCACAACTTGGAGGAGGCTTTACGTTACCATCTGCACATAGTGCACCATCTACGGAATTGGAAACAGATAAACTCAATAGTAGATACTTCCAAGTTTATGGTTTAGTGTTTCGTTTATTTATATCTCCTTTCTTTTGTAGTTCCTAGCGAATCCAACTCGGATTCCTCCGATCAAAGCGAACCCGAACCTTTTGCGGGCACTGCGGACCGTCTACGATTCCAGAAGCGTTCTTTGAGCTTAAAGAAACGAATGCCTATCCCAGCGATGGTTCTTCTTCCACCGGATCTGCATAATACGCACAACATGAATATCCAGCTCAACTCGCCAGACCTCTACGCTGGAAAGGTGAATTCCTATGGGCTTATTCACGAGGACGATAGCAGTCTGGATGTTTCATCGCCACGTGACAACCATTCACCTATGGTATTTAGTTATTCCGTCGCTGTAGGTAGAAAGTTGTTAAGTGTTCTTGTGTTATTCAGCTCAAAGACGAGAAGTTGATGCGAAAACGTGAGAAACAAAAAGCTAAAGATGATTCCAAGCTGGAAAAACGACGCCTGAAGGAAGAAAAACTCCGGAAAGTTGCAGATAAAGAGAAGGAACGCGATAAGAAGAAGGCTACTAAGCTGAAACAGAAGTCGGGCTCAGGCAGCAGTGCGCCGTCGAAGCTCGCCGACTTTATACAGTCGGACTCAAATTTCGTGCCATTATTCCTAGAAAAATGTGTCAAATTTATCGAGAATGAAGGGCTAGATTCCGAGGGGATTTATCGCGTTCCCGGCAACCGGGCACATGTTGATTTATTATTCCAAAAGTTTGAAGAGGGTAAGACTTGTACGTCACTCATGGGACGCTGTGAATTATTATATGTTTTGCTTCAAGAACAAAATGTTGACATTCACCAGCTGGACGTCCCTGTGAACGCCGTGGCGACTGCGTTAAAGGACTTTGTGTCCAAACGACTGCCGCCAATTTTTGAAGAGGATGTGATGCTGGAACTGGAGGAGATTGCCGGGACGCGTGTTAAGCCTATGGCAACTACGACAGGCAACAGTGACTTTAAATCAGACCGTAGCTGTCGTGTCCTTGCCTTGCGGCGAATGCTAGAAAAACTTCCGCCGATCAATTTTCAAGTGTTGAAGTTTGTCTTCCAGCATTTTGTCAAGTATGACATCATTTATTACTTACGTTCTTTAGGCTTAGTTAATTTTTTCGCCGCTTTCTTTCTTCTAGGGTGGCAGAAAACTCGAAATTGAACAGCATGGATAGCAAGAACTTGGCAATCTGTTGGTGGCCTACTCTGCTACCAATCGAATTCAGTGATATGGGACGCTTTGAACAAATGCGACCATACCTGGAAGATATCGTACAGACGATGATCGACCAGTATCCGTTCCTTTTCTGCGGAAAGGAAGCGGTGGTGATGGTCTGAGGTCGGCCGGCGCCCGACGCGCACGCTTCAATCGCCACGCTGGCTTCAATCCTGTCGATCGCGCAACCTTTACCCTAACTCCTCCACCCTACACGGTGTCGCTCGGGCGATATCAAGCTTTAAAGGTATTTTTTTAATCCTTCATATACTTTCTTGTGATATTAAGGTCGGGGAGAATGGGGGACGATTCACAATTCGTATTTTTACAATCCGCCAAGGCAGAAAAAGCGCAACCAAACAAGGAAACTTAGGCAAACAAAATGACGCTGAGTGAGGAGCGAATGCATTGTATGTGAGGCTTTTTACGAACAATCCGTGTTTTCGATGTTAAGAAGTAATTTTTAAGCGTGGCTCGAGGCGACTTTGAGTGGTGCTCTGGAAATGAGTGCTCGATGTCTACTCGAGTCGTCAGTGTGTGCCCCGTTAGTGTGTAGTCACTCTCAATGTTGGATCCGTTCATCAGTTTGTTGCCCTCCTGTTCGTTCTACCAACGAGGTAATCTAATATGACACGTTCACGGCGTCTGCGGGTCGCATCATTCCAGGATGGTCGTCACATGCCATATTGTTTTATTACGTGACACACGCATTCGGTTCGATATATTATTGATAGTCTAGGAAAGTATTTTCTCCGTTTTGCAATAGCAGTATTGACACTCGCATGTCATGACAGTATCAAAAGGTGGGAAGAGTTGATGTTTACTATGAATAAGGAAAAGGAAACTAGGTGATAATAAGTCTGATGTGATGCGTTAAGTAATTCTTTTTCTATAATAATGGTAATACTATGCACGTGTCAACAAAAATTTTCTCTAGTCTGAGTGTTTTGTTGCACTCTCAGGACTTTGATAATTATTAGGATTACATAAGGGACAAGACAAGTAATTTTCGATTCAAGTCATATGCAGAAAATAATATATAAAGAGATGTAGGGTTTAAGTGAGTAACGCTCTACCGAAAGGGAATAAACACTAATGCGTTAAGCGGAACATATTTGATGAACAACAAGTTGCGATGATGAAGATCAAGTGCGAACAAGTGATAAATTTTAATGAATTTTAACGTGGAAATTACTCGAATGATATTAAGGTGAAACGAAATATTAATTTATATTGTTTATTTTTGTGCAATCGCCGCAGAGGGAAGGGAGGTAATTTATTTAGAGTATTATGGAATTGATGTTTAAGACACATTGGAACAAAACAATAAGTCGGCTTTTTCACATTCAACTACAATTGCAGTTACACTTCCAACCAATGCTTGAACCAGCTTGGTGGGCCTCGGCGTGTGTACATACCATACGTTTGTGTCTGCTACTTCATTCCGCGAACTCGGTTCGACTGTTCTGTTCTACGCGATTTACTGGTTGCTGTGTTGATTGATTAGGAAGGCCGGGGCCCATCACATGATGTGTTTCTTAGGCGATATCTCATATTTTACATGTACCATATGTGGATAATATACAAGTAGATTATGTTCGATGGGGCCGCGCGCGCCTGCTTGGCCCTGGTAATTCGCAAGCGTCACGTTGTGAGACGTGGTGGTGAGACGATGCTCTGTTTTTTGTAACGAAAAGATTTGTATCAATATTTATCAACTGCCTAATAATAATTGTATGCTAGTAGTGTTTGCACGCTCATTTTCCCAGTGTACAAGGTCAGCGTTTCGGTTCTAGCGGTTTATTGCTTACTAGTTCGTTCGTACAGTGCATAAAAAAGTGATCCCTAATTGGTAGTATAATCAAGATATAAATAAAATGCGATTCTGCTTACAAATCCGGATCCTGCGTTATTCCATCAATGCTTTGATTTACGCCCGCGTCGAATCCTAGAAAAACACCGTCATGGTTTTTACTCTATAAAAACTGGTTTTACTGTTCAAAATAAGGTGGCTTTGAGTGACTTACTTCTTTGCACCTTTGACAAAACACCATTCTACACCAATTGTCTGCCCAAGGATTTCTGAACCATTGAGGGCTCTTCTTGCTGCATCTGCTTCTTCATAGTTTTGATACTCTACTAACGCGTAACCTTTCAAGAAACCCGTGCGCCGATCCAAATTTAAACTAATGTTCTTAATAAGGCCATACTCTGAGAACTTTTCATTGAGATCTTCATCTGAAGCTTCTTCATGAACTGAAGTCACAAATAAGATCCAGCCTTCTACAGCTAAACAAAAATCGTGATTCAATTGTTATTAAACTCAAAAGGTATAACAAATGAATAATTCCTAGATTAATTAAACAGGGTTTTTAATAGTTTTACTTACACTTTTGTGGTCCACTATGTTCGCCATTCTCATCACCATCCACACTTTCATAATTTTGAACTTTTTCGGCCTTACTGCTTGCATCGGCATCAAAACCTCGCCCTTTGCGCTTTGTTACTTTGTCCTTAAGTCTAGCTACAGTCTCTAGATAATTAAGAACAGTGATTTAATTAGTTGCTGGGGTTATTTTGAGAAATGCTCAACATACGGTCTCCTTCTTCATCAACTTCCAATTCTACAGCATCGTTGATATCCAGTACATCCGCCATCGTTTCCAATTATATTAAAGAACGTGCTTCGTTCAAACACGTTATAGTAAACAATTAAAACGATGCAACTGTTTATTTTGACCACACGACGGTAATTGTTTGGAACTGCAAATTAAAAATCGAATCATATAGGTTAGCTTGTACATTAAGGTGGCAAAGAGGTGTATAACAAGATGCCTACCATGAAAAGAATCAAACATTTAAAAAATTGCTAAAATAAGAATTTATATAAGGCAGTATTTTCAATCAATCTGATAAGATATACTGTAGTAATAATAATACAGTACATTATTGCTTATATTTTAAACATTCACTTAATTTAATTTGAAAACTAAATTTTTATCAGACTTTGGGTTGCCTATAGTAAGAGGAAACGGTCAAAACAAGTGAATAACTCTTTTTATCAATTCATGAGCGCACAGATGTGATGTTGAGTTAAAAGTGAGATAATTATTGTGAACTGCATGCACCGCGTGGCTTTGGTGCAGATTGATAAACGCATATGTGTTTCTCTGCTTCCTGCTTTGGTTTGTGAATTATGTCTAGATAATTTTTTTATTCCTCACCTCGCCCCACTTGGTTCCTCGTGTCCGATCATATGTTTATCATACCTTTCCACAGCAGTTTATGAGAGGTATTCTTAGTTTCGCAATCGCCACGAATACAAAACATAAATCATGCGCAATCATAGATAATCTTGTGCGTGGCGGGGTTCTAACTGAGTCCGTAGTCGCTTCGACCACTTGGTAGTGAAACTACCCACAATTCCTTAGTTTAGTTCGTCTCGGCGATGGATCTGTGATGTTTTCGCATGGAGTCATCACATGCCAGTGGAATAATTCCAACACAATGAGTACACAAAACAAATGATCATCGATGTCGTCATGATTCGTAAAATTATGGAAGTACTATCACTGCGATCAAACATATGACGGAGGAATAACAATTTAGAGGGAACTTATTCAAATGTAAGCAGGAATATCACGCATATTGTGATATCTTTGTGATCCGTAACTTGGTAAGAGCACATTGTTTGAATGTGGTCAGTTTGAGCATTATTGAGCACGCGACGCGACTGATAACTTAGTCTGAAGATTTCGCTAATTCTTGAATTGTGACAATGCGGGTGTCTGTGGTAACAATAGAGGATAATTACTTATCACTTACATTCACGGGTTGATGGTGAAGTCATAAGTACCAATGAACAGTTAGATTTGCATATGATTCATGCGCTTCTGTTAATCCATAATTTAATGGTATACATGCCAAACTATGATTAGTTTCAGTAGTTCACTGGCAGTACACGTTTGAACAACGTTTAGTTTGAGTCATAAATTGCAACTACTAGTATTGTTCATGTTAAGGAAAAATACAATACATATAAATCATTGCACAGTCTGTCACTTGAAGTGGACATTAACTAAATTGAAGGCACGTAATTTGAGTGTAATTTCATTGTTGAGTGTAGCGATCTCGCTTGGGGTACGAGCAACACGTGTACAACTAACAAAAGTTTGATAGTTTTTAGTGCAATATTCGACTATTTGCTGCATTTGACAATGGAGACGACTACTTTGCTTGGACACGATTACACCGAGATTTATAGTCGAGTGCCTTACAGATTGCAATTCGCTTATGGCGTCGGGCACGTCTTGAACGATGTCTGTGCATCGATGTGGTTCACCTACCTGCTGGTGTTCTTTTCCTTGGTGTTGGAGTTTAGTAGTTGGGAAGCTGGCGTAGTTCTATTAGTAGGCCAGGTAATGCATAGAACAAAAGTTGTTTACCCATCCTAACGTTGTCGCTATTAAACTCTCGTTAGATCGCCGATGGATTAGCAACCCCTTTTGTTGGATACCAATCAGATAAAGCCGATAACTCCTGGTGGTGTCGTTACGGCCGTCGGAAAACCTGGCATTTAACCGGGACATTATGTGTCCTTTTCAGCTTTCCTTTCATTTTTGCTCCGTGCCCAACTTGTGAGGCATCACCGAAGGCATCGCAACTCTTCTACTACTGTATGTTCGTCATTATCTTCCAATTCGGATGGGCCTCTGTGCAAATTTCCCATTTATCTCTCATTCCCGAGATAACACCGAATGACAACGATCGCACGAGGTTAACTGCCGTCCGGTATGGCTTTACCGTGATATCAAACGTCCTGGTTTATGTGATAACATGGTTTGCATTGCACATTGAAGATGGTAGCAATGCGCAAATTGGACCGGGGGATGTGTGGAAGTTTCAGGAGGTTGTGTGGAGTGGACTGGGCGTTGGCATTGTGGCTTCTATTATTTTCCACATTGGAGTTGCGGAGACCAACTCTGGGAATGATGTTCGTAGTGGTCAGCAGAGAGTTGGCGTTATGCACCTGCTATGCAGCGGACAAGTGTATCAAGTAGCAGTGGTGTATATGTCCACAAGGTTGTTTGTTAACTTGAGCCAGATTTTTATTCCGCTGTATTTGCACGAGACGCTGCACATGGCTGCGAGTTCACTAGCGTTGATTCCGCTGGTGATGTTTATTGGGAGCTTTCTTTCGTCATTTTTTATTGGCTGGTTGAACAGGGTATTTGGAAGGAAGGTAGGTTTGGCATTTTATGTGCATTCCAGACACTAATGTCTCCTTTCAGCTATCGTATATATATGGCTGTCTACTTGGAGTAGCAGCATGCATTTGGATTCAATTCCGCGCTGGTCATGACTTTGTAACTTATGAGATCTATGCAGTTGCTGTCTTTTTCGGTGTTGGAGGCAGTATTATCCTGGTGACGAGTCTAGGTATCACCGCCGATCTAATCGGCGATAAAACTGGTAGCGGCGCATTTGTTTATGGAATCATGAGTTTCTGTGATAAATTTGCCAATGGCATTGCCGTGGTTATAATTCAGGACTTGTAAGGCGTAAAATAGTTTCGGATTTGGTGGTTTGTGTTGACGGTGTAATTTGTGTTTCAGACACAAGTCTACTACTGATAAAACGTATTATCGTGATGTTATTACGTACGCATGTGGAGGTGCTGCTCTTCTTGGTGCGCTTGCTGTGATATCATTAATGAATAAAATAAGAGGTAGGTATGTACATGTATCCCATTCATTTACTAACAAGTACATCATTTATTGGCTCTTGTGTTCTTGAGAAGCGCTCATTGTGTTTGTGTCGACTGGGTCGTTAACTCCATTCTGAGTTGCGCTTGCCCGAATTTGAATTTAACGTGGGGCTTTCAACTTTGATGCTTCACATTTATGAAATCAATTGCTTCTTAAAATCGACGACTTGTACTTGCTTTTTAGGTTAGTAAATATAGTATAATATAATAAACAGGCAAAATCCAAAGCGACGATCTGAAATTTTATTTGGTTATGGTCTCCATGTTGAAAACCGAGCGAGAAATTTAAACTGACGCATGCGCAGGTTGAATATTGGGATGGATTGCAGCATTGTTATTAGCAGGATGCATAAAATATCAGCAAAGCCCTTGCAAATCAGTCAAAATGCGGTTAAATACTAAAAGTATTACAAGAGCTAATTCTCATCTTATTCAAGTTTCTTTGTAACTAATTTTGTCACTATAGGCTTTCTGGACTTAAAATTACTATATTGTTTGTTACTCCACTTTATGCTTGGTGCAGATCAAAGAGAAGGTTACGACAGCATCCCAGGGGAATCCAGTATTAACCCAGACACGACCACGGACAACCATCCTCAAGCGGCACTTACATCATGACTTAAACCCATCACAACGTAATATATATTTAGATACATAATTAAATTAACCACAGTGATAATTATGTGCATTATTTTATATTTATATCTCCTCTCTATGAGTCGTACAGTACTTTGCGCTACACAAATTTTATCTCTTGAGACAGTTTACATCTTGATTAGAATGTTTTGTAAACGTTATTGATCTGAACGTGTTTTTTACCCTTAAGGAGAATGCTTTTTTCAAAAAACAATTTTGTTTCTCCCTTTTACGATGCGAGAAGCGTGGCCATTATCTGGTTCTTTAGTGCTGATGGAAGTGCGTTATGGGTTGGTAGGAGGTTGGTTAGATCAAGGATAGGTAAGGGCATATCTGCCCTAGCATTTGCAGCAGGTAGGTTCGAACCACCGTCACTGGAATGCTAATGTTTTCTTCATTGAAGTGGTTGAAGGGATAAACCTAGTGTGAGATTCTATCGCTAGGCGTCGCCCAGGATGCTGTATCTGCAGATACTGTAACCCTGGTGTGTCCTCTGCATCCCTCAGATATTTACGTACTCTTTCTGCAACATTGAGATTTGTCCAGTTCGCAGATGTTCGCTAGTTGAACTAGGCGTACACGATAATAGGACACAGCGCGCGCAGGACGCGCAGACTCATCTCCCGGCGCGCGCCAGACTCCCAACGGAGCGGCGTGCGCGATAAATTCATCCTTCGCGTGCCGCAAGGACAGTCGTGTGCTGTTCGCGAAGAGGTGCACCTCTGGAGCCGGTGATACGTACGCAACTTGGCGGCGCGTAAGGTTGGTTGAACAACTTTAATCATTACACATTGCGAATAGTACTGTTTGAGCGCGTTAGGAGTTGAGTTTTCTTTCAAAAGCTCTTTTTAAAGATACTAAGGAAAACAAGCGCTTTAGAATGATTTTGGAAGTTGACGCAATTGTTACGATTTGATTATTGGGATTTGTCAATGGTTGGAAGTTGTTGGAGTTGTAAGGAAATCATAAAGCTTGAGCGTGTCTGTCTTTTGGTTTTCCTTTCCTTTGTTTACTTCCTGCTTGGTGACGATGAAAGGAGACTGGGGAGAGTAGTTTATCTTCCCAAGTGACCAATCGGTGTCGGAGACAATCGGAAGAGCAAAAACGCTTGCGAAATATAAATATTTAACTTAGGGTGTGCGGAAAGTTTGCTTTGTCGGGGGCGGCGCCGGGCGGTAACAAGCACATGCTTAAAGTGCGGGCGTTTTCAGCAAACAGGACGGCACACTAAACGAAACTAGAATGGGAGTGGAAATCATTTCTTCTCGCAAGTTGACGAATCGATTGCGTTGATTAAATTGCACAAGAGTTTTGAAAGATTACTAATTTTAGCAGGAGGGCTACGTGGTTTGTTTATCTAGGAAAAATAATTATTTTATTTGAAGTACCCCAAGACGTATGCAACCAAACAAACACATTTCATACCGTGTGCTTATATTACACTTGATAGTTTACAATACAATTTATACAATTTATCAATTGTTTACATAGAAAACCACTAGCTTTTAACAAATTTATTGGATTTGCAAATATGGCAACTATTCCTCACAGTCATTAAATTACTTAATTAAAATTGAAAGTTCTACCAATGATTATGAGTGTGAATTATAAAGCCGAAAAACATAAATATTCCATCTGCGCCTGCTTATTTTTCACGTTCCAATTTGTACTTGAATTATTTATCTCACAACTAGTTCAATAGAAAACGTAGAATTAATAACGAATTTCCCTTTTTCAATTCTCCCAGTGCGCGCACTCGGGCGTGTATACAGTTTGCAACTGAGTGTTGTGTGATTTGCATCGCAGGAATTTAATAAATTTGCAATTTTCGCACATTCAATTGGAATTGAATTAAACAACTCCATAACTCGACTTGTTGTTCCATCCTCACCAGCCTTGGGAGGTTCGAGAGACGCGCACTGCCTGCCTATAACTTCCGCAACTTCATCGGGGCTTTTAATTAATTCCCCATTTTGATATGTGAACGAATTTAATTGCTATCACAAGCCCGTGTGTGCTGACATGTGTTCGCAACGAAAAATTGCATTGTTGTGGTGAGGCACATGCGAAATGGAGCGAAATGATCGTGGCTGGGGATTAGTAGGAAGAGCATTTGCAATTTTCAATCAGCGAATTGTGGTGTTTGGGGTCGATGATGAGTTTAATTTTAATTGGGCCAGTTTAGCATTTAGGCGAATTTAGTACGCGACTCTGCTGAGTGGGCATTTTACAACGGGGTGGAACATAATGATTGAGATTCGGACAGCTGTACACTGATGATTTATTGTCATTAACAATATTTTACAGCCAGTTGGGTTGAAATTACTGCTTGGAATGTGTTTGGAATCATGCTGGTTATGATTTATTCAATTCGTTAGGAATGCCATGTTTGTAACATTTATACTGATTCACTTCATTATGCCTTGAGAGTTAGATGAATGCAACCAAACGTACATATGGTACCTATGCTTCTATAGGATAAAAAAGTCTAAGAGATATACTACCAAGTATACACTTAAAGAATATATTGAAAACCAAAAATTGTTTAAAGCATTAAAAATCCTTTGTTTTAACACAGTCCTTACAAATCAAACGCTAGTTTTTCCAAACATTAATTTCATATAAACTCATGCTATATGCAACTAAAATCACTCATCATTTCAAGTTTGTCCTTGCTCATTACTGGAAATTTCCTCCAGAAACTGTATTTGGCATTATAAAGGTAAATAATTTTATCAATTATTCTTTTCATTCTACTAAATTAATTAGTAGGGTTATTAGCATTGATTGATACTGAATTCAGTCGATATTCTATTATACCATGTAAACGAATGCAACCAAATATACATATTTATGTTTCTAAAAGATAGAAAAGTCTAAGAGATGTACTACCAAGTATACACCTGAAGAATATTTCAAAAGTAAAAAACAGTTTGAAGCATTGAAAATTCTTTATTTTGCCACTGACGTTACAAATCAAGTGTCATTTTCATTCTAACATTAGTTCCATGTCAACTCTGCTGTAGGCAACCAAAATCACTCTCCCAACTTGAAATTACTTCCACCTAACTACTTTAAATGTCTTCCCACAAAAGATATTTGTAATAATTATGGTCATGTCCTAAACTCATGACGACCTTTTCTCATACACTTGATTATAAGGAGAGTTTTTGTCAAAAACTGTTTCGCTTCAGGTGAGCAAAAAGTTGTGGCTTTACGAGTGTTTTCACGCGGTAGGCCTTTGAAAGCAACCGAGGAAAAGAAAAAACTCGTCGCATAAAAGCGGTGGGAATTTGTTGTCGGTCCTTTGAGTCGGCGAAATTGTGATTAATCCGTGGAGCGGCGAGGATCCTAAAAACACCACCTCCGGCGTGAAACGAATACGTTGCGTGTGTTTTCAGCATGCTGTAATTAATGAGTGCTGTGTTAAAAGTTAAATGTATACATAACGAGCATTTTCGTGTTGATGCTTGATGGGAGGGCATGGCATAATATGATGGAGGGTGCGGGATAAACGTGCGAGTGGCAGGGAACGCGTGCATTTTCCGCGAGTTGATCGCATGCTGCTGCAGGTGATACTGATGTCAGTTGAGGGTTATGTGGATAAATTGTGTGGGGAATTTGTGATATGTAGAGTAATTAGGAGAATCTAGCTAATTTGTCATTGAATGTGTAACGATTAATTAATTGCAGAAAATTGTAGTCTTTTAGTGGGAATGCTTGTAAGGTATGCAACCCAACATACAACTTGTATATCTTATACTATTGAATTGATTATTTTATGACAATTTACCAAAATAGATAGAGACAAAAATGTACTGAGAATCATAATTTTTGTTTGTTTATTATTTTTTAAATTCACTATCTATAATTGATAATATTTGCCTTGGGTATAGTTTATTTTCAAGATTAATTTAGAACAAGTATTAATTGTATGCAACCCAGATAACAATTGACATCGAGTGCGACTGTCACCTGGCGCATGCGTTAATTCGAACTTTTTTTATTTGTAGCCAGTGCTACCAACCGTACAACTTATTTACAACAGTCCAGCTAAAATTTACGATACTTTACTCAAAGAGTTAATTCTGTGATTAAAAAATACGTCATATTTTATGAATATGTTCTGTAACTTTGTTATGATTTATATGCAACCAAGTACACACCACAAGCTGTGTCCACCAGCTGCTAATCATTATCTGCCGCTCGTGAAATATTCTCAGCAGTAGTAAATCGTCTAGCTGCACATGCGCGTTGCAAGTGCATATTTATGCGTTACGCCGTTGCCGCCGCCGCTCGTTGCATATCAAACAAAGTTGGCGTCGGCGAACATTATTACCGCTCGCTGCGCCTTGCGCCTCCACCCCGCACAAACGATGTTACTTTATGCACATATAGCGTAGACATATTTTCCGAATTCGCCAATTTCTCTCTGTGCGTGTTGGGCTGAACCCCATCATTCCGTCCGTTCCTAATCGAGTAGCGCGCATTGTGCTCGATGCACCCCATTTCCATCCTGCAAAGATGAAAGCGTCTTTGTATGCGGCTTTGATATTTGCTTGCTGCAATATGTTGATTGTTCAAACGCAATCGCAATCGATAATCATCCCGCGAGCCATGCAAAAATTGCCGCCAGCGAAATAGGGAATCGTTGGGAACAGAGGAAGGTTGGAATGATGATGAGGGCAAATAGAGACAGTCGTAGGGTGCTTGTTCGAATTTGCTGCTGCATTAAAAATTGATTGGCATACTCGCCGTAATTGCTTCCGACTGCATTTGCGCATCTGAAATATTCAGCGCGGCGGCGACGTGACGAGGAAAGCGATTTAGCGCTTAAGCATCGCGTTGAATTATTTCGGACACTTTTAAGCAGATCTCGTCTTTGAGATAGCACGCGTCTCTTAACTTGCGCTTTAAACTGTTTTTTTTTCTTACTCTTGAGTATCTGTGTGCTCTTCGCGCAAACTTGCCGCTTGTTTGCTAAGTCGCATTAATGCATTATTAATTAAAATTAAATGGCGCAGAAAGAAAATTAGCTGAGCTAACGATGCAGAATGCTTCAGACAATGGGTAAACAACTCTACCCATCCCAGGAAACATTCTCAAATCCCCGCTAAGTTTCAGCAGGTGTATTAAAGTTCGGTTGGGATTATAGTTGGACTTGTTGGTCGTCAATCACTTGTTTACTAACAAATTCAATCCGTGCAAGTTTTATTACCTGGACGCATCCCTTGCGTGGAACGTCGAAGCCAATGCAAATACGCTGTTATTTTTTATCTTCTACTGCAGAGGGCAGAAAGTTTTCTAATTTTACAATTTATTATTTATACGCGTGACGCGCAGCTTCGACATGGCGTTCAGGCATTTGAGATGGAAACTTTTCTCTCCGTGTGGACTTTTAGGGCGGCAGGGAAGCTGGGTGTGTGCATTAACAAGTCACGATGAGAAGAGTTGTAGACGTGTAAATTGTAAAATATTCAGTTGGAGTCAATTCCAAGAGGATAGATATTCTTTAAAGGAGCGAATGCAATTGAAAAGATGAAGAAAATCATCATTTGAAAGCGGAATATGGCAAAGTTTGCTGTTTTTATTGTAATGAAGTTGCATAGAGAAAAGTTATAAAGATATTGTAAATAAAAGCAACAAGAAATTTTAATAACTGACTGGTAAATTAAAATGCCGAGTGTTTAGTCTTAGGCAACCAAAGAAACGGATTATTCAAAGTGTTGACAGTCACACAGCGAACGTGCCCGAACGTGCATTCCACGTACTGTCTAATTTGAACAAGTTATAATTGCGCATGCGCAAATTTCAAATACCAATTCTACGTTTAAAGTATTATGCTGACTAAAAGAAAAAATTATTTTATTTTAAAACTAATGAATTTCAATTTATTTGCTTTAAAGTACTTCTAATTTACTGATGTTTCACGTCAATTACATTCCAATTTCATTAGTTTTTAACACCATACAGATACAAGTGCATAAGAAGTTAGTACAAATGCAGAAAGAAAAAAATTGGAAGTATAACTAAAAGTTAAATTTGTGTGTTAAATAATTGGTTAAAAGAGTAAAAATTGGTAAGGAAGTAAATAAAAATATGTTGAGATCAGTCATAGGCAACCAAGTAAACAGATTATAGTCACACAGCGAACATATCCGAATTGCGCGTGCGCACATTTGAAATTCTTCTTGGCAATTTCAACTGTAAAGTTTAATATATAAAAAAAACTAATTAATTCTTTAATATTAGAATTCCTATTTATTGCATGTAACTTATTCTTAATATCCTGGGATATAATTCTACTCAATTCAATTTAAATCTCATGTTAATTTCAAATTTCTCATCCTATCCATAACATGAAGGAATGATCTCGATAGAATTAGCTCCAGGAATGCCTTCTTTTAACATCCATGCCAAGCACAATCTAATCGTCCCTATCCTCCCTCAATTTGAAGGCACTGCATCCGACATCAAGTGCGCTCAGGATGCTGGATGGTTTTCACCCTCCTGTTGTTGTTTTGGGATGTGCGCCTGCATCGAATCATTCGACGGCGGCACTCCGACGGCGATGATGCTGCCATTGCGCCAAGGCTTTGCCATGGGCGTCAACGCACCCCAGTGCAAATACCACTACGTAGATTTTAATGCGCTGCTAAATGCACTTGAATTTCAAATGCAACGGCTTTACAACCATCCAGTGTAATGGGGTGCAATCGTGGTCGGTAACCTGAAACGGAAGGGATACGATATAGTGATATACATTAGATGCCGACAAAGAGTAGAGAGACTCAAGGGTGATATCGTCAATAGGACATTATTTTACATTCGAGATAAAGTTATCTCCTGATTTTCAGCCAGACGACTTGAATTTGTAAATGTGTTAGTGCAAGAGTTGCGAGACAAGCTACTGAATATTAATTCTCGAAAACCATTAGGTAATTGGAGTGAAAATTGGAATTCAGACTTGAGAGTGACTTGACGCACGAAGAGAGGACAAGAACGTTGAATATGAGGGTATTAACTACGCCCGTCGGGTAATATCAATCTGGGAGGCATCTCCAGAGTGCCTGCTGAACTGTATAATGATTTTAATATTAATCATTTTATGCTAGCCGTGCTATAATCATTATCATTTTATTAATTACCATCAGTATTTTTAGGTTGTTTTCTTTCTCAAGATGAAGGCAACCAGAAATACAATCTTAGATACAGAAGTAAAATAATTTATGTTCCTCTTCTATAGAGTCAACAATTAATAAATCAAGTATCTGTAACTCATTTTTTCAATAATTCAACCAAGCAAAGCAAATAATTGTTTTATGACAATGGTAATAGTTTAAAACTTTCTGAATTAGTATGCAACTTTAAATACTGAATTTTTATGTATAGCATGATACTGTTGGTATATTGGTCGTAAAATAATATTAGTGTTTTCGGTGAATTTCATTTGAATATAAATTATAGTTGAAATTTTGATTTTCAATAATATATGCAACTAACAATACACATCACGCATATTTCATTAGGGCACAGCTGTTACGATTCAATTAATGTGAACGACACAAACGAGAAAACTTTAACATGTTGCAGATGTGTTGATTTAATGACTGTTTTATTTTGATGGGGTAATACAAAAATTTCGGAAGAAAATCAGCAAAAGTGAAAATATCACTTAAACATGCACCGCTTTTGTTGTTATATTAAATTATTTGATTTAGAACTCGAGAATAGTATTACTTTACAAATGTACAATCGTTTTCGGAAGGAAAATTCAATTTTATTGTGTAGAGTATGCAACCAAGATTACACTTAACGTTATTTTTAAAAATATAGTTATGAAATATTATCTCGGTGAATAAATACTCACTTATAGGTGAATTATGGGTTGCCTATGTATTGGTTTTAATCGGCTATTAATCAAATATAAGATATTTGCGTAAAATGATGTCGTAAGTATGCAGCCAAATGTACGTCATGTGACAACTTGCTTTTTTACCGGTTAATGCAATATGTTCATTTCTAACGATGTAAACTGCTGCGTACAAGAAAATCTTTCACTCAAATATTGAACATTTGATGTCAATTATAAAGAGTCTCCCGTTTTCCATTTCCTTGAACAAATATTCCCACACCGACGTAATTTGATTGAATCGCTCTCGAGTCCTAGCCGCTGAAACAAAAGAATAACGCTGTAGCAGAAGAATACAAATTCCCTGAAGGAAAGCCAAGTTTGCTTTGCGTTCTCCGCACTTCTCCGCCGCCCTCGAGCCAGATCCTCGAATGACTTGATGCTGAGTGCCCTCCGCTGCAGCTTGTATTCTTTGTACGCCGCCCGCGGTGGGCTCACTCGATTGAGTGCCGAATTAATTAGCGCCGGAATGCATTGGCCCATTGCAGCCGGTGCTCGAAATGCAGCGGACATCCAAGCAGTTTGTTTTCCAGCCAGCATGTTGATATTGCGAGGATATTTTCTTCCTCGACAAATTGCACATTGCAACAGAAGCGATATTTTCATTTTCTCTCCAACTCCAAGCGAATGATGGTATTTGCGTCTGGCGAAAATCGATGTGCGGAATTTTGGTCGAAACGTAATTTGGCAAATCGCGCGCATGGAACACTCAACGGAGGTGGCCGATATCGAATTCGGCGCTGGAAGCGTGGCTGGATTACGTAAGACTATAGTGAGTAGACGTGATCAGCAGCGGCGGCGGCGGCGGCGGCAGCAGTGGTGGTATTTGGGCGCAAACTTATTGAATGGATTGTCTAATTGGTAGTAGCATCATATTGTATTGTGTGCTGTCTATATTCAGATTCTAACCTACATTTTGATCTATTCAACTGGCGCCAACAGCATAAATTATGATCTAATAATTACTAATGAAATGACGTTGGCATTGAGAGCATGTTATAATAATCCTGTTCTATATACAGGCAATCTACTCGAAAGCGTACTTGACATAAATGATAGGCAACCAATACTGCGGAGGAGTTAATTGAGTTGTCGTGGATGCTAGGCAGAGCGAGAACTGTAGAGAGCAGCCATGAAATATGGTATTTTGCGTGCGTTTACATTAATTATCGATCAAGTGTGTTGTTAATAGGTTGTGATTTAACCCAGGTTATTTAATATATTTATTATAATTGAAGTCCAGTCAAATACCATTCAAATGAATCTATTAAGCTTGGAAAACCAATTTTTTATTTTATTAACGTCTTAATGGGATTAAAATTGATTGATGTGCCAAATGATCTTCAAGAAATACACACATTTACTTTAGAAATTAAACAATTAAATTTTAGAGTGTCTTGTAGGCAACTTAATACACATCACATGAAGCTTTTTAGATTTATTTTTGTTGTGTTCTGCATCAATTACAAATAATGTCTGCTACTAATAGATCGATTAAAACTCTTCATTGTCTTAAGCTCAATTGGTGGTTTTTATTTGGATTTTTCCGCCATAATAGTTCATTTTTGTTGTCAAACATTCAGTATTATATGTAACCCAAAACACATTACTAGCAACATTTTAAGTTTATATAAAATTGATATTTAATTAATTACAGCTGTAAGCAATAATTTCATGCACAGATTTGTGCAATTTAAAATTTTACGTTCGTGATGTGATATTGGTTGCCTATATTATTCTGGTCACTAAAATCTCTGTTTATGTATTCTGCTTGGATCTAACTTTGTGTTCTCTGCCATTTCAGAAGTTTGGTCAAATTTATGAGCCACTCCTGCGGCAAAACTCATAAAAGATGAAATACAATTCAGTCCTGTGCCTGTTGGTACTCCAAATGACCTCATCGCTGGTTCTCGGCGTCGGCTCACCTTCCACGCCACCAACTCTACCAATTTCGATTGTAGTCTCTCCACTCCCGCAAAACAAAGTGGATGCTCAAACAACGAGTGCACTACCGGTTATTTTGGAAAAAGTCGCGAGTCCTCGACCCACCACTCCTGCGACCGTAACCTCAGCGAGGAGCTTTACAGGGTTAGACGTGCTCCTGACCAACACTGGTCATGTTTCCCCAGATGTACAAACGTCGGCGTTGTCCGGGAGTACAAGCACCACGCGGAAAATCACAGTGATGACTTCATCGACGACAATGAGTGCGAATTTTGTTAGTGGAGAGACATCTACTGGGAGAGTTGATTTGAGATCAATGTTGGCAACCAAGCAGGCAATGATGTCGACACTTGCTTCGACTATGGCTCAATTTACAACCACGCCAACGAATGAATTTATCCCGCAACGTATTCAAACGCAGTTGGAGGAGAGAATCGACGCGTTGGGTTGTGATCTACCCTTATTGCCGAGGGATTCCCAGTTGTGGAAAGGCAACGAGACACATGAGCTTTTGTTGCCATTTATGGTAAGTGGAATTTTATTGTTGCGACGTGGTTGGTTTTTACTTGCGTGGATTTGGGCGAGGAACTACATTTTAGTATTTGGGTTAATTTAACAAGAGCTGTTACTGGATTTACAGTAAACAAATTGAAATATTGATGGTTTCAGAACATTTCTTCACTGGTCAATAAAATAGTGGATAACTTATGAATTATTAGTGATATTTGAATTATGAAACATGATTTGGAAAGTAGATTTAACACTGAATCTAGTTTGATTTTAAAATCTCTTAAAATATATATTTTTATGTGGTAAATCTTCAGTTAAAGTTGTTCATTGCTACTTGAAAGAATGCAAACTATCGGCATCACTTTAGAATAATTAAATTAAAAAATACTTACAATAAGTATTTTATATCCAAATGGATAACAGAAATAAATAAATATATTTACTATATGATGCCATTTAAACCATTAAATTATAACGTAAATTGTAGAAGTTATGATAATTTAAAAATAAACTAGACTTTTATTTGAGAATTTGAGTTCCTTTTCCTTTTAATATATTCAGAGTTTTGCAAGTAGAATAGCAAAAATGATTCAGTCTAAAACTAATGTAAATTTTGTTTTTTGTCAGTATTATTTTTGTTTTTATTATAATTTAAATAAAAATTTAGATGATTTTTGTTGGTTTGGTTGCCTAACATTATGTGTGTACTAAAACAATGGATAACTTTTGAACAATTAGTGATATTTGAATTATGAAACATGATTCGGGAAGTAGATTTAACACTGAATCTAGTTTGATTTTAAAATCTCTTAAAATATATATTTTTATGTGGTAAATCTTCAGTT
>JAODGC010045250.1:27745-45234 GCA_027574925.1 Ecitoglossa quadriceps | reverse complement strand
TAATGGATTGCACAATCGAGATAATTTTCCAACGGCGTCCTAAAAGTTATACCAACAACTAGCAACCTGCCATACAAACAACTTGAGAGGTTATCTTCCAAGAGTCTTTGTGTTCTTCTAATAGCATGTAACTAACAAGAATTAATGTAAATCCACGAGTTTCAACACAATTCGCACAATCAACTTACTTGTATTACCAATAATGTCTAAAATTGCGACTTTATGGATACTTTCCGTCACTCTTCTCTGTACACCAGTACCTACGACAAAGGCACTGGAAACGAACGAGATTGTTCAAGATTCACCGAATGGAAATGCAAGTGAAGGCAATTGGTTTTTGATTCAACATTTTAAGACCTTATATCCAGTTCAAGAATGGGAAACAACAGGCTATTTCACTGAGGATTATTTGAAAACTATCAATGCACACTGGTTACAGTTTGAACCACGATCATCAGCACAACATCTATCTTTGGCGGTATTACATTCGGTAATCATGATTGTGGGAATCAGTGGAAACACGCTTGTTGTTTACTTATTCACCAGGTAAGAAGGAATTCATTCAATGAAGTCACTGAAATTATTACAAAATCTTAACTTAACACATCATCTTGCCTCCTTCGTAAAAACCAATGCGATTTAGAATTCTCTAAATGGTGTATAGAAACTAATTATATACCAAGGCGCCCAGGAGTTTCTCTTAAGGCCCTTGAAATTTTGGCTCCTATGGTGAACGTTTTGTACCCCTAATGGAAAATCTACCACTGATAATATAGAATGCTGATTTGAGATCATTTGTTATAGAAAATTACGTCGTTCCAGAATTTAGATTTAGTTGACTCCTTTTCCTGGTAGATTTCTTGGTGCATTTTTGACATGTAATTTTTACAACCTTAAAGGAGGCATAAATGTATATCCCTGAGGTGCGGACGTTTGGGCGGGGTTGATGTTGAACCTCAGGATTCCTGTAAGACAGCGAGATTTACATGTTTGTTTTATTTGCTTTCCAGAAAGAAATCTTTACGTTCACCTGCCAATATCCTCGTTGTCAATCTGGCCATCAGCGATCTTCTAATGATGCTCAAGATGCCAATTTTCATCTATAACAGCTACCACCTTGGACCTGCTTTAGGTGATAAAGGTATTTCACTCTAATTCGGAATAGTTCAAAGGAAATCATAAAAAACAATTCCATTCTGGTAGTTTGTCGTTTTTATGGCTACATCGGTGGATTAAGCGGCACATGTTCAATCTGGACCATCACAGCAATCTCAATGGACCGCTACTTTGTTGTAAGATACCCACTATCATCTCGATTTTCATCCCGCCGAGCAAAAGTCTTAGTCATAGCATGTTGGCTCGACGCAGGATGTTTCAGTATAATACCTCTGCTGAACATTGGTCTCGGCCAATACCTACCAGAGGGTTTCCTCACCACCTGCAGCTTTGACTATCTAACGGATGACCGCAATGCAATTATTTTTATCTGGGCATATGCGTTTAAGGCATATGGTTTACCTATCGCTTTGATCTGCTACTTCTACTGCTCCATCCTTATAATCGTCAAATCCAACAAATGCATTGCAGACAAGCAGAAAGGCATGGAATGTGATTCTCAACGGCACATGAGGGCAGATGACAAGTGCAAACAAGAACTGCGTGTTACCTTAGTAGTCCTCAGTGTTATCATAGTCTGGTTCCTTGCTTGGACACCTTACGCTCTTGTAGCTTTAATGGGAATAGCAGGGTACCAGCATCTAATCACACCGCTGGTCTCAATGATCCCCGCGTTATTTTGCAAGTCAGCTGCGTGCTGTAACCCTTTTATCTATGCGTTGACACATCCCAAGTTTAAGGAAGAATTGAGGTGTTTACGTGGAGGAGAACCAAAACGTCGTTGTACGATTATGGGGACAATTAAAAGCTGACCAATGAGTACTATCCAGGAAGACATCACTGCAGAGTCAACTATCAAAGTCCGAGCAACATTGAAACACGCAGCTGAGGAACAAGATGGCGGCTCTAACTGGAAGCCAAAAAAGGTACTCGTGATAAAAACCAGGGCATTGAGGACTATTTTGAAAGCATTCTATCAATGGAAATGATAAGTGGGTAATCATACTACTAAATTGGGTATTGGAGAAGGTGTGGGATTGGTTAGGTTGCGAAATATATGCATATTTATGTAATAAATGTCCACAAATTCACAATGTCTGGAATGCCCCAATGGGCAAACAAATCAAACATATACTGAACTGATACAAATCTGAAGCAAACTTGAAATTGTACTTTGTACGATCGTTGCTAATCAGAATGTTCGTCGCTACTTGATCGTACATCTCTTTCCATTGTACCTGCCGTTAGAGTTGCCATCAAAAGTTTAAACATCAAGTAAGTCCAAAACAGGTGTAACCCCAAAAGTGTCAACAACAAGAAGTTGAAGATGTAGTACGCTGGAAACATTGGAACCACTTGGACGGCATCAAACAAAGTACTAAAAAACCAAGCGTTATTCATAATCAAAATCACATCTCACGTAGTTTCATATAATCACTTATTTAAGATCCAAAATGGATAGAGCCCTATTCTTGTCGACAGCCATAGCGGGACAAACATGATGAACATGTAATCGCAGAGATTGTGCCATTTTGCGTATTTGACAGCTTTAGCACCGTCTAGAATAATATCTGCACAGTCATGTGTAATTAATACTAGCGTGCCAATTCGTGTCATGTTGCACACCCATGAAAAGCACAAGAGCGCGATGGCAGCCAAGTGGTGAGAAAACATTTGCCAGAAATCGCTGCGCTTTACATCGATGAACTGGGAAAAGCATAGGGACCAATAAAAGGATAAACTGATCATGTAGTACCACCAGATATCATTGGAGACTGATTGGTGCGGGTAATTAGACCTAAATTCAATTATGGGCATTAAGGACATGTTGGCGTATTCAAATTGATTTAGCGTACTACTCACCAACATTTTTGAATGTCCCATACCCACTCCTTATCCCATAGGACAATGCATCCCATGATAAATGCAAATGTATAGTATAAACATCGCCAGGAAGATTCGGTGAATTTGACTAAAGTAGTTGGTTTCTCTTGTAATCTTCTCCTTTTAAACCATCTTTGAATTTTCATCTCACTCCAATCTAGTTGCTTGTTAAGTCGTACAATTGTCTCTTTCTTAGGATACTTCGATCTGAGGAATTGCGTTTCTAAGTGTGGATTAGACATAGCTCTCTTTGGTGTGTCACTTTTAACACCCAGATATAATCCAAGTGTTGCAAAACAATATCTGAAATCGCCATGCTTTAAAATGTAGTCTCACGGTGGAAAATACTATTTACTCTTCGAAAAAGCGCCTCACAAGAAAGACAATAATTGCAAAAAGTACCGGATATGTCAACAAATGTGACGAATCAGCATATTGGATATTTGGATTCGATCCAGGGGCAATATCAGCCCATGTTGTGTTCGGTGGAAGCCAAATATCCGTATTCCAAAATGCCTCTGAGAAGTTCCGCAGTACTTCCATTTTCACTGAATAACCAGATTATTTTAAATGCACTAAATTCTAATCAATTACTTGGCTTTCACTTGTTTACTCTTGTATCATTTTCAGTTTTCGGTACCACTGGATTCGTCCGCAACCATTCACTAGAGCAATAATGATGTCGAATGGTTTACTGGCTGCTGCGTGGAAGCGAGGATTGCTGATAAACGTGAGGCGTGAGATATGACTTACCATGGCGGATTTTTCCGTGTTAAATACATGCCGCAGAGCAGATAACGCGTCGAACTTGTTATTCGACACTTGCGTGTTATCGGATGTATGTAGACATATAAGGTAGAATTGCACAGATAGCGGAGCAATGCAGGAATTTTTTTTAGGAAATTGTTTGCAGAGACATACAGAGAAAGCCTTTTGGAAATGGCTTTATTTAGCAACGTGAATTTCCACTCCCTACTTTTATCGTTGTGTCTATGGTTATTATAACACACTAAAAATGTCTCCACTTGGTATTGTGTCCCAAGATAATCTTGGGACACAGTACCATTATTACTTACAACATTTTAATTACATTTCTAAATAGAGACAACTTTAAGTTTCACGTGGAAAACTTTGCTTACTGGTGGGCAACATTGTCAATTTTGTATGTAATCTGTGATGTTTCAAAAACCCTAATCCTCATAATCTCAGAATGTTTTTGCAGAATGCGTACGTACGAACTGTGATTACTGATTTTCCCTTTTGTGGTAGCAATTATTATGTCTGTGTGCAAATTAATGATGTCCCCAGTTTGTCCTTTTCTTTTATTGGACACCAACAAAAGTTTTTTTTCTGAATGCAGTATACACATATCTAGTTAAGATGTTACTCACGTGCTGATTGAAGTTGTGACTATTTAGCGATGGTGTTAACCCAAATGTAGGACACAATAAACTCATTAAATCAATTTAATCAGAATATAAAGCAATCAGTAACTTATCTAACAGCAACATTCTTCAATGTTTGTGCCCTGACACCACCTTTACTGCCAACTGTAAGTGGTACACCCTTATAACATGCCTCAAAATTGTCATTGGTATGCAAATCCGGTGCGACAGTCTCAAAAATCTTCTTCTTAGGATTCATTACCGCATCTGGCTGCCTGATGTAGCCAGCGCAGTCGACGAAATCTCCCGGCATGCTGCCAGCAGGTGGAGAAAGGACTTCAACTTTATCAGCACTTGATGCACACATGACCATTGCTTCAGATGTAACACCTCTCATCTATAAATTGAAAAGAAATCTTAGTATGCTCTTCGAAATTAATTGGAACCTTTCCTACTTTAACTGGCTTCAAATTACATAACAACATAACAGTGCATGCTTGAAGTTCTTCCATGGGAATATGCTTTACTAGACCCGAACAAACAGTCCTAGGTTTATCTTCTCCACAATCTATTTTCAACAAGTATAGTGTGTCAGCATCTGGATGTCTTTGCACATCTACCACTTTAGCAATCCTCAGATCTAATCTGCCAATGTCAACTGCATGTTCTACAGGTTCTTCCTTAGGCTTTTTTTCCTTATTGGATTTTTCTGTTTTCACAGCCTTTATCTTCACTGGTTTCTGTGGTGTTTCAATAGGTTCTATCGGAATTTCATCTTTCACTTTGACACTGGAGACTTTTTGCTTTGGAATCGGGATTTGTGGCACTCCATTTTGGAGTTCAGCCTGGATTAATCTAGATTTCGCTTGTTCGACAGCAGCTTGTAACTTTGCATTCTCTTCACGGAGTTGCTTGGCCCGCAGAGTATTATAGTCTTCAGCGAGTATTTTCAGCTGTTAGAAAAACAACACATCTTTATAAGCTAATGCCATATGCTAAATATGTTTCAATGTACCTCAGATTTTAAAGCTGCTATAGTTTCCTGAGTGCGAGCAGCATTGGCCTTAATTGTATCAATGGAAATTTGTGCCATTTTTAACAGTTGTTTTGTTCTAACAACCGGAAAATTCGCTAACTTCGGAAAAATATTCATGCGCTTTGCTCGAACTGACAAAGAAAAGTTAGGTTAGCGAATTGACACCTTAAAAAACCCATACACTCGAAATAATTTTAAATTTATTTTACAATTTCCCGGAAGGTTACACCATATCTTTTGATGGAGAATATCTTTTATAATTATCACCAATTCAATTCGTCCCAATAGAATAAAGTATTCTTTAAATTGTTAATTATTAGATAATCAATATTTAAGCCTTAACTAATTCCCAGCAGGAATTCACAACGCATGCGCAGTTTATACAATACTTTTGAAAACAAACTATAGATCAACAAGATTATTAGTAAAAATAGGAAGATATTATAAATAGAAACTCAGGATTTTGAATGTATAAAATCTAAATAGAAATAAATATCTCTATATTTATGTGAAACGTTTGCTTTTAAATGCTTAATATATACTTGGTCGGTTATTTTCGATGGTATTCGTAAGTAATTCTCATTGCACGCAGCCGCGTTTTACCCCTGCACTTCGCAGGGAGCCGCCTGTCACCTCCGAACAACACATTCCGTACGTTGGGTCGAGCCGCATCCCGTCGCTGTACTCTTGGTAAGTGACCGGGCTATTACTCGATCTGTAAAAATCAAGTGAAAATACGACCATCCGGGCGAATAGTGCATCGGAAAATTGGTAGCAGGTATGAAACTCGTTCGCAAGCAACTTCTTCGCAGCAAAAATATCGTAATATCCGTTTACTCAGACAATTTACGATCGGTCGTTGCCGGAACGACGTCCATCTTAAACTCGCTGTGAACGACCCTGCTTGACATAGTTGTCACCTGGGCACTTCCTTGAGCGATAACAAACTCGCTGCATGAAAACTGTCGGGGAAACTGGATGACTTGCGAATTGGTTAAATACTTGCAGAATAAACGCCCGAAATCGGCTCCTCTTGTTTCTGTGTTACGTATGTGTTGAAGTTTCGTTACGTAACGCGACGTCAGTTACGCGCTGCTGTCACTTGAGCACGAGCGCGACGAAAATCGTTACTTCGCCCTCGACTCGCAAGCCGACAGCAAGTCCTTAACGAATTCTTTCGTTTCTAGTTTCGTTTAGCAACAACCACCACACAACAAAAATGTTCGCCTGCGCAAGATTGATTGCCCCAGTTGCCAGGAGTGCCGTAAGTATCTTTGACTCATCATTGTTCGAATTCGGGCTGTATCTGTGGCAAAACTTACATAACCATCACGATTCCATTCACTTGCGATTATAGTTTTAACAACCAATTCATTCTGCACAAATTGTCAGCCCAAAGCAATGCATAGTGCCATTGATTGATTCAGCAATAAATGATTTTTCCGCAAGTTATCCAAACGTTCCGAATGCTGAGCGATTCCATTAGGTAACGATGGTCGGCCATCTTTCTTGAAACATTTTTCAATCAACTCTAAAATCGAATTAGATGCAATATAGGCACAGCTAAGAAGCATATTCTAACCCATCCCATTTATAAAATTGGTTATTAGTTCAAAGACTTTACTTGTAATGTGGACGTTATGTAAGGCATCATCTCTTTGCAGCTCATCAACAACTCCAAACAATACTTGAGGCCATTGAGCAGCGTCGTCCAGAGCCAGAGCCTGGTACAATCACCGGTGGTGCAGCAGCAGCAAAAACCCACCCTCCTGCCAGCCATCCGCGGTTTCCAGACGTCCCCAGTCACCAGAGACATTGACTCCGCCGCCAAGTTCATTGGTGCTGGCGCTGCCACAGTAGGAGTCGCTGGTTCCGGTCAGTTATTAATCTGATATTTCATGGTGCATGTTATAATGCTTTATCTATAGTTGTATAAGTTTGTTGATGAATTAGTAACTTGGATGCCTGAAGATGTCTTGGTTACCAATGATTTCTTCCCGTAGAATTCCGGATGTCCGAAATTACATAACATTTATTATTTAATCATTTTTACTAAACTGGTTTTAGGGATTGGCATTGGTGTCGTCTTTGGCTGTTTAATAATTGGTTACGCCCGAAATCCTTCCCTAAAGCAACAATTGTTCTCCTATGCTATCCTCGGATTTGCCCTGTCAGAGGCGATGGGACTATTTTGTCTCATGATTGCGTTCCTTATGCTGTTTGCGCTTTAATTCCTACTTTCTATATGGTACCATGTTTTCAACCCTACACGAACCATTTGTTACTTTTGTTAATAAATAACTGTTGCACTTGCATTGGGTTTGTATGCTGGGTATTTGTTATGATTCAACGGCATGGTGTGTTATTAAAGCTGATTCGCTTTGTTCTTAGGTGCTGGTATCGGAACGGTATTTGGTTCCCTCATCATCGGTTATGCCAGGAACCCCTCTCTCAAGCAGCAACTCTTCTCCTACGCTATCTTGGGTTTCGCCCTGTCTGAAGCCATGGGTCTTTTCTGTCTCATGATGGCGTTCTTGCTCCTGTTCGCCTTCTAAGTTACACTGCCATTAGAGGGCCCACCATATAAATAATCGACACACCATTTTAATTCTAATCGATTCAATTACGCTCCCACAGCGTCATCGTGGGACGATCATAATAAAAAATTCTTCGGTGATTCCACACAAACAATTCTACAACTGCAAACATGCGACACAGTTGGCTAAATGACGAGAGATATGTAAACAGGAAGCGATTGATTCTTTTCTTCGGCAATAGGAGATTACTTATTGTTTTTAAATAAAAATATAAACCGTACATTTATTCATATTAAGTGATGTAATGTAATTGCATTCATACGTAGCGATTTTGGGTGAACTCTCAATGCATTGGTCGGGTGGCAAACAAGCCAGTGGCTTCGGGAATTACAGCAGCATCATTTCAAACATCTTCGCCTGGCATTTTTGGCACGTGATTGATTCGAGCGTTCATCTGTGGCTGTAATTGCGCTAAGTTGTAACATGAAGGGCATGAACGAAGCGTCATCGCATATTGTTGTACAGCGTTAGAAATAAAACCAATACACTAGTTATATTTTTCATTTTTGCTAACGCTGACGGTCAAGAGTGTTGAGCGGTGTTTTCTCATGTTTAGTTGAGCGATGAATGGCTAGTCGAATTAAACAACTGAAATAAAGTGGACCTGCTGTTGTTGGTGGGTTAAGTAAATCGAAAGGAGTGTTTGGAATTGACCTGGGAACCAACTTTTGTTTAGTTGTTAGCAGTCTGTTGTGTTTTATGTGTTTGTTGTATGAAGCGCCACTTTTACAAGGTTTCGTGACAGGTATTGCCGTTTGACTTTTACGATTACGTTTTGATTAGTGGACTGTAAATTGAGTGTCATTCAACTTCCAAAATTATCTAATTCTGCACCTGGGGCGTGAAATTAATGTGATGGATAAACCACTTCAGCGAACAAAGAACAAGGCAGTTGTCTTTAGACCACGTCGAAATTTTCGGATACTTGTTGGGAGTGAATACTATGAAATTATTGTAAAAGACCTCGCAGCATATAATAAACATCTTTATCAGGTATGAATATTGCTTCTCATAGAAAAACGAATTTACACTTTGTTTTCCCATGAAGGTCTTCACTGCTCTCGCTAAAGTAGACAACAAAGCTCCATTTTTGAATCCCTACACGTATGTAAGCCCAAGAAAGTTGCGTGAAGATGCTGATCGACTTCAACGCATCGATAGCGAGAACAAGGAACTAATTGGCCGCATTAATGCTATAAATCGAAAACCGGTTGGTGACATTGATAATAAATTCCTAAGGGATCTTTCGTGCATATAACACCTTCCGAAATTATTTTTACAGGCCACAGTAGACTGTTGGAATACTTATTCCAAGGGTGTCAGCAGACGCCGAATAAACTACAACCGACAGTGTATGGCAACAATGAAAGACAATCTAAAAGTATTGAGTAGTATTGAGAATGCAAAGTCTCTGTACAACAGAGAAATAATGAATGCACATTGGAAGAAAATGTCACGTGCATTTGATGAGACCATTAAATTGACCAAAGTCTTTCATACGAAGCCATCGATTGATGAATATTTAGCAGCATCACCTTCGATTTCAGGATTGGATGTCCAGTATGTCTTCCCACGTAGAAAGTACGTAGGGAGACTAAACCGAATTATAATTAGTTGGTATGAATACAGTTATGGTTTAACAATCTTTTCGACTTTCGCAGAGTATATCTCGACTTCAGCATTAAGAATGGGGTCCGTTTAGGTCAAGTTGTAATAGAGCTCTACTATGAGCATGCTCCGAAAATGGTAAAAAATTTCTTAGCCCACTGTGATGAATCTGCCGAGTTTAATTACAAGGATACTCGTGTTCATTATGCCGAAAAGAATAAATTTATTTGTTTGGGCGATGTGACTAAACAAAATGGCAGTGGTGGCAACTCAATTTACAGACGTAATTTGAAGCTCAAATCCAATAGTTTGCAATCGACACGGTCTGGTCTTTTGGTTGCTTTGCCGATTCGCAGAAAAAAGACTTTCAATCCTAACTTATCAATTAAGCAGCAAATTCGGAAAAAACCCGCACCGCTCGAATATAATTCGCTATTTGCAATCACGTTGTCGGATTGTAGTACACTAACGCCAATCTTTGGAAAAGTTGTCACAGGCAATTCGGTGTTGCTAAAAATTAACGATTTGTTACGCAAATTAGGCACTCCGACTGTAACTATTCTTATCTCCAGATGCGGATGCATCCCTTTCCGCAAAGAAGAGGCAGACTTGTTTGCGACAGTAGAACGTCAAATGTTGGATGCTGGTATTGTTCTGGAGTCGGAAGACGAAGAGCAATTGGGAGGCGAATAATAAAGTACTGATGGTAAATAGTTAAGAATTCCTATACTAACAGCATAGAGATGTAGGGTGATAGTATAAAAATATTTAAATTGAAAAAAATATAAAATCTAATTAACGCTAATACTATCCTTATTGACGATAACACTGACATAGATCTCACCTTTGATTGCTGTATCACCAGCAGCTGGATCATTGATAGCTACTGGGATTTGTAAAGTGAACTTGTTGTTGAAGCAAAGATCACCTTTGCAGGTATACATGTGACATGTAGCATTAATGACGTCTGAAGAAGTCTGAATATCATCCCTAATCGTTAATGTTAGTTGAAAATGTTGTTTTCCATCGTGTTCTTTGGTTTCCTTGATACGTACGCAATTTACTAATAACATGTCGAGCATACTCTTCGCTGTTATCTTCTGGGGTGCACCCTCAGTCCAATGTAAGCTGGATTCACCAAGATTCATAGTTATGTTTAAATTGACGCTTCTGAATGCAGGTGAGCGCATACAAATCGTTGGGAGAGTATGGATATCATTGGAAGATTTGTCAATATCATCGGCTACCTGTTGTAAAGCAATATTTTCTAGTAGCAAAGGCTCTATGTCAACAATTTCATCGCCATTGGCGCTTAGAGAGCAGATTTGAATTTTATGGTTGTTCGTGTCCGCAACATAAAGCTTTCCATCGCTAATTTGCGTTAATCCACAGGGTTCGTTGAAAACTGCGTGCTTACCTTGTTTTGTCTTAACATTTGAAGATACTGAAACGGTTGTGAGGTGGTTTGTAAGCGTATTGATAACTTTTATTTTGTGATTGTAGGTATCTGCTACGTATACGGTTCCAGGATGTGTTGAACTGGTAGAAAGGCCAAGGCAATGTTGAAGTTTCCCCGAATAGGAAATGCCGTCCACATCACCATAGGCGAACAAATCCTGCAATTAGGGTAAAAGAATTAATTTATTCCAAGTTGCATCATATTCTTGGTGTTATATTTACTACCATTTACTTACATTGGGATTTTTATCACCCCCAACTACCGCACTGACTTTCCCATCCACCAAAGACAATTTCCGCACGCTCGAACTTTCACTGTCAGCGATGAATAACATTTTCTCCTTTTGGTCTAACGCCAATCCCGATGGCTGAGCAAAGGCAGCATTATTTGGGTAGTTGTTATTTCGGTTTTCCTCTCTTCCGCTCCCTGCAATACAAACCACCGTCCCTTGCACATACTCTTTGCCTTTCCACCACTTGGTATCTTCTAGAAAAACGGACCAAATTTGATGTGTACCAACCATAGCCACCAATAAAACTGATTTTCCATCATCAGTCAAAAAAAGCACCAAGTCCCACGGACTGGAAATGCCTTGTTGTGTACCAATACGTCCCCCACTCCGATCAAAACTTTGAGACCCATTGCCAGCAATGGTCGAAACAATACCCAATTGCATGTCAATTCTTCGTATTGCATGATTTTCCGTATCCGCAACAAATATAACGTCTTTGTTCAAAAAAACAACGCCTTGGGGATGATTAAAAATTGTCTCCGCGAATCCTCCGTCGTGAAATCCAGGTTCTCCGCAAGGAGATCCGACAGTTGTAATTGTTTTCTTCTCCGGATTTTGGAAATCATCGATTATAATGATACGATTATTGCCCGAGTCGCTAATGCAGAGGCGATTCCCAAACGTTTGCAACTTTCCTGGAAATAACAGTGGTTCTTGATGCTGTATAACATCCACAGACTTGACAATTGAAAGACTTTGTTGGTTGATTTCGCCTTTGAAATAAGCCAAAAATTGTTTGATATACAATTTCAGTGTGTCCTTGTGTCCTTCACCCATAAGTAGCACCAGCGGTTGGCCAACAGGGCTGATTAAGAGCAGTGATGGCCAGCAGTGAATACCACATTGCTGCCACATCTTAGCACAATCATCACTCACTACAGCATGATCTATGTTATATCTCAATACTGCATTCTTTACATTCTCTGCTTGTTTTTCATTAGAAAATTTGGCACTGTGAACTCCAATTACAACCAGTCCATCTTCAATTGAGAAAATATGCTCAAGCTCTTTTAAATCGGGAAGGATGTGCATGCAATTAATGCAGCAGTATGTGAAGAAGTCCAATAAAACTAACTTTCCTTTCAGATGTCTCTTGAATGAAAGTGGTTCCTTAGTGTTAAACCAAGTCATACCTAAAAGTATTGTTTGAGAAAGATATTTTAACACTTTACTGTTTCCATTGCTGCATATCAGTGTATGGAGAGGTTACCTGGAGGAAAATCCTTGATGATTTCATATTTAAGACCTTTGATGTATGTTTCAAACACGGTTTCTACTGGTAGACCACTTTCCTCAAGTAGCATCGTGAGTTTTTCATTGGAGTACATGATTGGCACATCTTCATTGAGCTCATTTAGATCCATGTTAGGGTTAATTTCGTTACAAAATAAGCTAAAAACTAGGAAGAATTTAAAGACAAAGCATAGCAATGCAGCGCGTATTTAATAAAATAATGTACCTTCTCGTATTATGTTCATGTAGGGAAATTGCTAGATTCACTTAAGTACGCATAGTTGTTATAAATAAATTTCCACCTTTCTGTTTAGTCATCACTTGTTCCACCCGGTGGTTCCGGAAAATAGTTCATAAGTTTGAATATTGTTAGAAAACTGTAAAACTTTGATCCATCAAGAGAAAATCTCTGATTGATTTTATTTAGCTATAATAATTCTACTTCGGACCAATATAGAGGTCCACACTGGTCAGAATATCCCACAACCAGTTAAACTTCAAATATTTACCTCCGAGTAACAATGCATATCCAAATATTGCAAACGCTGTGTAATAAACAAATCCAAAGCTTTAAAAAATTGCCTAAGAATATAAGTTAGCATTCTGCGCCCATGAAAGTGAATATTACTTTTGTCATAGCCTCCTACATTCATGATTATATTCCTATTATTTTAGCATTAAACTTATAATACAACAGAATATATTTTTTACAATATACATTAACAATGTGCTTCAAAATGTGAGTCAATTAAACTTCCATTATGTGTATTGTATAGTCAGCACACCTTTGCACAGCTCTCTGCAAGGGATGACCCAGCAACTTTGCCATGGACAAGTGTAACTGTGCAGCACTCCTACCAACTGGGAAAAAGTATGCAAAACCTTTACAATCAATCAATTGCAAATCCTTGAAAATTTTGATACAATTATTGGTTGCACATGGCATTTCATGTGTCATCAGAATATCAAAAGTAAAATAAGGTGAGTTGACAAACTCTTTTACACACTCTAGATTTTTATCTATCCTTGGCATTGTGAATGATCTTCCATAGGTGAATAGTACTCTGAGAACAAATGGCGGTGGAATATTGAAGTTCTCCATCTTCTCTGGTAATGTCACCTTTTTACTAAGCAACTTAAACAAATCATCCAAAACAAGTATATCTTCAGTTTCACAAGCTGGTATCTCATCTAATGCATTAATCACCACCTCAATGTGACTAGTGAAATCAACAACCCACGAAACATTGTTGTCATTCATTGCAATAAGAGCATATTCATGTCTAGGATCAATTAGCTGTTTGTTATATAGAAAGAATCTTAAACTTCTCTTCAACATGGTTGCAGGGCATACTGTTTCATTATTTAGACTAAAGTTGGTGCTAATTTCATCAATAGCACAGTCATAGACAATGATAATCTTTTCTGGACAGTTGTATGATGGTAAAGTGCGTTCAGGAATAACAAAGTTCTTCAAATCATTATCCTCATCATCTTCTGAATAAATAGCAGCTGATTCATCCTTGCTGTGATCTCCAGAAGGAACATAATTTGAGCTTGCAGTTTGAGCATTATTCTGATTCTGTTTATCCATTCGTGTTGAATGTGTTGAACTTTGGGTTGAAATAGTTCCGTTTGTTATATCGTCTCGCTTATCCAAACTCGTGGAAGATACTTGATCTTCATCATCTTTTTCGGTTGAGCCGGTGTTGCGTTCATTTTGCGAGCGGTTGATTCTTGAAGTGTTACTTGCAGACATTTTGAGGTTGCCTTAAACTTTAAATCATTTATCTTATTTACCTTCTACATTTAATAGCCTAAGCATGTTATATGTCGTAATTAATGAACGCACCTACGATAGTTTTCTTCAGTTATGAGTCAATTAAAATTGCAGTTTGTGCAAGATTTATGAAAGATCCCTAGAGATATCCAGGAACATCATAAACATTACATGTACTGATGTGCACTACATTGCGCGAATAGGAATAGCTAAAAACAATTTATATTCTTGTTGTTGTTGACGGTTAAATTCAATTAATTTACTTGTATATTTCGTTCTTTAAAAATGATATAGACTTATACCGTAGTGTATAACGTAATTTACAACAAATTCTCCACAAATGTATGCACAATATTTTCCAATTGTCTTTTATAGGCAACCCATCATACCAGAAATAAAAATCATTTGAATTAATTCTTTAAAAATATAATTTTCTAATCACTTTTTTCTCAATAAGCATGCTTATAAGTTATATAATTGCTTGAGTAAACAAAGCGTACAACTAATTATGTACTTCTAATCAGAGCCTTTACGCTTCATGATGATTCAATTACATCGACTGCAATTTCCAATTTGATTTATTTGCGTAACGCGATTCGTAATCGGCGTTGGGATTGTGTAGAAGCGTATTGAATTTCACCTTGTCGAGCACGATGACCGCCAGTTCATGAGTGAGTTTCGCGTGTTTTGACAACAAATTTGTATAAACTCCTCAAAGAAAATTGTTTAATGTGGTAAGTAAATACAGTCAATTGGAATAGCAATGATAAATTGTAAATGGCGTAAAAGATAACAAGCTGAATAATAATGTGAAAGCACTAGAAAATAAAACAAACAATCAAAAACAAATAAACAATAAGGAAATAAGTATATTCGATAGAAAACATCTAAAAGACAGTAAAAAAATGTTGTAATAATTAAAAAACATCTTAAATAAACACAAAATAAACAGTTAATTAAAATGAGTGCTGGGAACTATTTGAAAATAAATTGTGTCTTTTTGTTGTGTGGTTTATTATTTGCAAGACGCAAATACTACGTGATGACAATTAGTATGACTTACAGTAGGTTCAGCTATTTTTAACAAGAGGGCGACGTCGTGACTAAAATCTCACAAATTATTATATTTAAATGAGTTTACTTGAACGCGCACTAAATATTTGTTCTTATCTTCAAAGTAATGAAACATTTTCGAAACAAGCAACACCTCAGACACGTTATTATACCATGGAATATTTAGTATTACAGTAAACTGCTCAGAATAGAATGAAACACATCGAAATCTAGCTCAACGAAACACTTGGAATGATTATTTTCCTTTGAAATATCGCAAAAAATATGATTTGCCAGCAAAACACACACTTTGCAGTTCTGTTAGTGAAATGAACATACACTGTTGTGTAATCAGCCAATAGCAATATAGAAAATCATTGAATCCCAACGATATTGTCATGATAAATCAACATCAATTGGAACTGCTTATCATTCATCAATAGCCCATCTCGAAACAAACAACGAGTGCGATAGGTCCATAATCATTGTGTGCACTCGGCACACATGCTCGACCAGCATTACGCTGATAACATGCGCCCATGCATGTGCAGGTGTGTATATGTTATCGATTTTGCATGATGTTCAAGCTGTGTGGGCCGCGCGATTACAAAACAGCAGGCTAATGCGCGAATATGTAATATAGATGAGTGGAGAAATGTATCAGTGGCGGCGGCTGGGGTTGGTTGTAGGCGATTGTGATGTATAGAAGATAATTAATGCGATTGCGGAGATAACAGCGGGGCTTAAATGCACTTGATGGTTTGATGAATGCGCGTGGGCTTAATGTGATGAACAAACTGGTCGAATGAATCAATTGCAGTGATATTAAGTGACACAATTACGAACTACTTCTAGGTCAATCTAAGCAATAAATATGAGCAATAAATATTGCTCCCTTTTCCGGGAGCAAATATTCCAGGATTTTGTGCGGACCAGTATTTTGAATTCAATTAAAAGTTGCGAATTTAAATTAAAATCATTGTATCACCATTATGCTGCTAAGTTGGAAATTAAATTAAACCACTTTGGCGCTTGTCGGAGCACTCGCAGCATCCAAACCTGCCACATTGGAGCAGCGCTTGTTTCTGGGATTAAAAGTCAATTGTTAGTGATGAAAACTTAATCGCTAATTAGTTGGAATCTAATTTGTGCGTGGAGGATGAAGGGGCACATAATGTTTGCATGTGCAATCAAGGTGCGGGCGATGGTATTCTCGAGTAATTTATATCTTTTAGCTTGTAATGAAATTACGCTAGTTTGCCATGCATGCAGGAGTAAGGAATTCAATTAGGGACGGAATTTATCAAACGTTG
Source organism: Ecitoglossa quadriceps (assembly GCA_027574925.1). NCBI lineage: Eukaryota > Metazoa > Arthropoda > Insecta > Coleoptera > Staphylinidae > Ecitoglossa > Ecitoglossa quadriceps. Next base: position 28,478 of record JAODGC010045250.1, on the reverse strand, counting down.
GAAGTTGCGGGGAACTTTTCCTATGTTTAGCGGAGATGACATCAATGTAAGCATACAACTTTTGCATCTTTGAAACTTGCGTGGAAGTACCCTAAACAGACTGATAGGAAACAAATTTTCACCAAGAGTATATTTTTCAGTGAAAATCAACAAATTTGCTTACTTTGAAATTGTTTTTATCTTAACGCGGATTATCTGTTGCAAGTTTATTTGTTATTAGGACAAGTGGTGTCAAGTATCAAATTCATCTTAATTATATTCTTGTCAATCAAACGTATTTTTATGAATTTTTTATTTCTTCAATTTGTTCCATTTTATTTCATTCATTACATTCGATTTCTACTCCTAGGAGTGTACTATTTTAATAAACCTTTATTAGCTCTTCTAGTCGTATGATAAGCACATTAACAAGATATAACTCAATATTTATTGCATTGAGATGAAATGACATACTTTTGTTAAGGTTTATCGTAATTTTGCATGTCATATTGTGTCATACTGAAGTGGCGTGTTGTTTCACGTCAAAAACAGTTGGTGGTATATCTGAAATATTTTAATATTCTCTATGTTTTTTTTATTCCATGTACGGCCGTTTTATATCAATTGTATTTTATGTTTGTACAAGTTTACTATACACTTGCATTAATTGTGTGTAGAACGTTTTTGGCATGTTGTCTTTTTAGTGCTGGAGTTATTAGTGTTTAAAGTGGATAGTGTAGGCGCGTGAGAGAGT
>JAODGC010045239.1:30939-45350 GCA_027574925.1 Ecitoglossa quadriceps | reverse complement strand
TCGCAAGTTGGCCAATGCAATATTTTCGATAACCTTATTAACTTCCTCGTGCACTATTTGTATTTTTTCCTCACTTTCGCAAAAGGCAGAGTCTTTACGAAATCTAATTTTGTCAGACTTCGCTTCAATTTAGCCAACATCAGTTTTGCGCTTGGTTGAATTCGCTGCGAGTTAGAACTGAGGCGATGTCATTTCAGTTAGGAGCGAGCAGTGCTCAGTTAATAGAACTCCTCTGAAGTGTGTTTGGTCATGCACACGAAAGCTGGATTTTCTGGATTTAAATTGTCGCATGCCGATTAAGTCCTGGATGGCGATTACAGCAAAGACTTTAAGAGTTACTCGCCCTCTGCGAGTTGAAAAGTCACCGAAATTTACCTCAAATGGCAGATTTAAAGACATCAGTTGTTGTTTTTCAATTAAATAAAGTAATGATCAACAACCAAACCAGAATCTAGTACAAGGTAATTAAAGGTAGTGTAATTGGCAAAAAGTTGGGGATCAATCTATACTATAGGATGTGTTTTTTTAAAGTTACATTAAAACATTCTAACCTAACTTTTCAATTTTGCCCAGATAAAACGAACGACGAGCCTAATTCATTCCTACCGTTATCCTTCATTAGGTCCTTTTGCCTTCCAACTTTCCTTTATTGCAATTCCCCAGTTCCTTATTGAAAGCCACAGTTCTAACCTGGGGCAAAAATACAGTCTGTTCCACCAAATGACATCACTCTAAACTTACTCTCAATTAAAACCAACCACCAATCGGTTCCTCAAACCTGCCCCCTCATTCCACCAACCTAATAAATATTTCATCCTTTAATATGTGCCCGCATGTTATATTGTACGCCTTTGCGTTTAGTTGCTTTGCTTACAAACAATAAGAAACTACCAACACGCACATCCACCGCCCGCCATAAAGAAGAGCGAAAAGAACGTAAACCCGTCCGCAGCTTTCCATAAAAAATAAAGAACTTTACATTGCGTCGCGGAGAGTGAAAAAGTTTTAATGAAATTTTTTCGTTTCTTCGTTTCGTACGCGGACGCATTCATTCATTCGCGGGTTGCAAACATTTCGACGTTTTCCCTGTGCTATCCTGCGACTTTCCACGGGTACTAGCAGCGGTATAACAAGCCATCGTTTGTTGGAAGCTTTTCATTTTACTCTTTTTGTACAACATTAAATTTAAACTGCACTACGCTGGAAATAGTTGGTAGTACACCGCAGGGCATTAGGAAATCTTAAAGCGGCATTATTCAATTTCCTTATTAAATTTAGTTTTGTGAGGAAGAGGAGGTGGATGTAAAAAGTTCCATGTTTTAAAGTCTTGATTAGCATTTAAATTAATTTATGTATCTAGCCTAAGTTATAGCGACGAAAGTCTTAAATCAGAAGATGATAAAATTTAATACCCATGCAATTATTTAAATTGACTTTCTTAATTAAGGCTTGGATTAAGTTGCGAATAGTAAAAACTATCAAATTCATGGCTTATAATGTAATACATATTTTTAATGGAGTTATTAAAATTTTACTTTGCCATTATCCATAATAATTTAAACAATAACGTCATTCCAAAGCCAGGAATTCAACTAGGTTAGGAAGAAGCCCCATTCTTGCTTATGGCTAGTCTTCTAAACACATCAAAAACTACTTTGTCTTCTCATCATTCACGAGATCCTGCAAAAAATATACTTATTTATAGAATGCATATTATCTGATAGAAAAAGTAGGAAAGTAGGTAGATGAAGCATAAAATAAACTAGACCTCTTGGAACAAGGCGGCCGGTGTCAACATTTATTGTACACCGCCGTCATTACGACGCATCCTCCATGGGTCGCGTCGCAAAAGTAGTAAAAATAAAAGTCGTAAAACTGTTCCCTACTTCGGTTGTGCAGCTTAAATAAATGCCATGCTAACATAATCTAAGTAAACTTTTGTTAGATCTCATTTTCCGATTCCTACCAACTATTATTATAAGTAGAGCGTAGTAGACCTCGATTAGAGCCATATAACCATCATCGCTGAAATATAGTCATAAAATTAAAAGCAAAACTCGCAAGCAGTTCAAATATCACATCATGCAATCACATCAATTTAGTATCTTTAGACTAGTTTGCGATTGGGATCAACTCGCTCGTTGTAAACTTGTTTTCCTTTGAATTTCCTCTGTTTTTCGCTGCTTTGTGCCTTGGGTGGTTTCCTCCCTAATATATCGCTTCTGGGCAGTTAAGAAATCCCTTTAACTAATCAATCAATCGTGACAAAAACGCCGCAGCGATTTACAGACTGCTTTTTCGCCTCTGGGAAATCCGATGAGGACAAATGTGCCATTCAATCCTCGCTAATACTCTGCTAGACATTCTACTGGTTGCTATCAAATGCGTCGGAGGAAACCTGACCCTCGCTTAAAATTGCAACTCTGGCACTTATCTTATTGCAGGATGGAACAGGCTGTATGCAATGTAATCCGAGAATGAAGGTGTTTTAACGAGAACTGAAACGAGAGCAAATTGCTGGATGGAATAGAGAATCACGAGAGACGCTAAGGAGAAGCACTTAATTAAAAAAAGCTTTAACTTTTTAATCCGCTGCCAATTAACGTAACAAAGGTAGAAACTTGTACGCGCTTTTTTCTACGTACGACCTGCTCCAACAAAGATTTTCGTGCGTCATTAATTAAGTCAGCTCAAAAGGCGAAGCCAACATGATGGAAGGAAAATGTTTAAATAATTTGACCGCTTTATATTTTCATATCTGGAGTTGAGAAGTTAATGAAACTCTGTTGCTATTTATAAAGTTTCCCCCTTGACAGGGATGCACTGAGGAGCAAGCACAATGGTGGCAAAGCTGAGATTATAACGTTGAAAAGCTTTTTGTAAAAGAAGACAGCACAAGCGGCGAGGAAGCGCAGCAGTTGATCGACAAAGTGGAATCCCATTTCAGAAGCAGTGTATTTATACTTCAGAGATAAGGCAAGTCAGTCTCAACGAATTGAAGTATATACACAAATTTGTGCGTGCGCAGAAGGTAATTAAATTAGTTTTGGAAACAATCATTTTAAGGTGTTTTTAGGTCACTCGGAATATGTAAACCTCTTTTCGACACCGTGTTCATGTTTGTAAAGCATCGTATTGAGCGCATCGGCAAAGCCGTCGCCCTCATGAATATTTCGAGTGCGCACTCGGCCATGGCCTCTTGTCCATACACGTCGACGTGGGCGGCGGCGGCGGCGGCATGCATGCGGATGTACCTAAGTGCAATCGATGGCCTGCAAAAACATTCGCCATCTCGACGACCAACTATCTGCCCTGGTGCTGTCCATGTAACAAACAACCCTAGTTTATAAAATCGGTCAAAATCCAACAAAACAATCCACGACTATTCACAGGAAATTGTTGGCAAGTAGCTGAAATATTGTACCGTTCTTTGTAATTAAATCAAAATCTAAAGGGCGATAGTAAATTTCCATGCCTAGGAGGTCAAAACAGATTGGTATCCCATTGGGTCCACGAGAATTGGACAAATCCGATGTCTGCAATGTTCATAAATCACCGTGATTTTCCTCTGCGTCGAACACGGCGACGAAAATTCCTACCAAACGCGTTCGTTGTATTAACAAACAAAATACCAGTAGCCCTCTGCAATAACATTAATTATAATTCTAGGCTATTGCATAACAAGAATTCCATATAGTGTTGAATGGATTCCAGTATCCTCTTATATTTTGATTGATATTTTCCATTTATGTACAAGTCTCTACCATGCTTTGTTTATACCTAAACAGGAACTACCCCATTGTTAGTCAGCCTGTGCTTGCAATGAGTGAACTATTGGCTATTTCGTTCAAGTGCACTGCACAGCTCAATACGCGAACACAAGTAGTTGGTTGCAATTGAACGACATATGAACGAAATCCACTTTACGGGTTTGCCTCGTTTCCCAGTTTCCACATGCACGTCATAAATATAAAAAACGCCACAGTTTTACAGCAAACTTACACAAAGCTAGTATACAGTTTGATAGCAGGTATCAATTCTACACCCATGCAAAACAGACGTAGAATCTAAAGTTTGAACAACAAAATTGCTTCCTAAGGAACGCACGCAGTATCGAAATTTTCCAAACAAATAAAAAAGAAAAATACGAGGGATGGTTTGGAATGGGATACTCCTTCAATTTGGAGCGTATTCGCTGTGGCATGATGAGATATGATGCTGTTGCTTAGCTGCCTATCATACTTTGCGTACTGCGTGTTTCGGGAATTATTGATGCGTCGATGCGTTCCCAATGTTCGCATGCGATGTGGTTGAAAGGGAATATTGAATGGGACGTTACGATAACGCACTGAAGTTGTCAGCACATAAGCTCTTGTGCATAAAAGTATAAAGAAAAACAATAAGACGTGTGCATTTCGACGGAAGAGGCTTCAAGACTAGTCTTGGGGAAGGAAAATCGACGAGGCCAAGAATGCGAAACGCATTAGAAGGTATTCAGTCAGCAGGATCGTCTGTATCGAGAGGCTTTCGACAAGACTAAGGACACACACAAAAGACTTGGGGTGGCTTGCGTTTGAAGAAAATTTCCTGGGAAATGTGCAAAAGCGAGTGAACGCAAGCGTGGAAATTTAATCCACCTCCCCAGAAAAGTATGAAATATTTGACGAAAACCAAAAATCTGCTGAGATTGAAAAATCTACATTGTATCCTGCCGTTATTTCCCCTGTAGGAAGGTTCAAAACATACTTTAGATTCTTAACAGGATGAGATGAACCCAAGGAACACTGTAATTAGAAAGATGCACAAAGAGACCCCAACCTTTCCAAGGCAACGTAACCCCATAGCTTTTTATTATTAACTTGTTTGCGTATGAAGCATACCCTAGAGTTCGATGTTGACCTGTAGAATTCATTAGTTATTCAATTGTTGTTTCATTAGCGTATTCGCATGCTTAATACCTTCCATCCGCCGATGAGTAGAACGTGCATGTCAAATGGTCAGCCGCCGCTGATCTGCAGCGCGGCTCATTTATAAGTCATTTGTTTGCACGTTTAATGCGATCATCAATTTAGCGATTAATGGCGCCCCGTGTGGTTTACCCGATCGACACTATGCGGAATGGTGCGCAGCGGTCGCCAAAGACAAACAAATGACACGCGAGGCCGCAATTCTCTCGGCCTGTTTTGCCGCCCCACGCGCAACCCATACCAACAGCATTGCACTAGCGGAATAATTAATTCACAAATGACACGACTACCGATGCCAATTCAATGCAGACAATACTGGCATTACAAGCTGCGCCATCTAGCTTTGCTTGTCATTGCTACATGCTACAAAGTGATGGATTATAAATGCATAAATAAACAAAGTCATTAATTATCGCCATGTTGACGTCACCCTCGCACGTCCGCTCGTAAACGGAATGCGGAAGTAATTCCAGCGGTATTTATACAATTCGCATGCGCAATCCAGGTGTTTACCGCTTGTGATCGAGCGAACGAAAAAAGGTAGTCTATTTCAGATGGGAGAGCAATTCCGTGTTCCTGTCTCACTGTGAGTCACTGCGAAATGTGAGTAAAAGTGACTGAAATCATAGTAATTCTTGAACGAATGCCAAGACAGTAAGATTGAATTATTTTTGGCACATTTTTCTAGACGACAAATATAATATTATCCCAAGCAAATATTATTCTAATAATATTCTAACGAAAACAATAAGACCCCAGCTAAGAATACCTTCTTTCATAAGATCAAACTAATTTTCTCGCACCCTCGACTTCTTTAATATTCACTTAAATTTTTCCAGGCGCTCCGTTGTTTAAAACTAATTGAATCCGAATGACTCTGCAGTGTCCCTACATTTTCTCGTAATTCTGCACTTCTATTTGACCATCTTCTAAACCAATACCACCTTGGTTTTCCTCCGAGGGGTAGCATCTTATTTGCTTATTTACATGGGGCGACTTTCTGCTTGTCGCTGCATACCTTAGTCCCCTTGCCTGCCGTTCCCATCCTTATCTTCAAAGCGTACAAGCCCCGAAAGAAAACTTTCTCCCCCTTTAAAGTGCTGAAATCCATCGCTTCCCCCAGTGGCAGGAAAAAAATTGGACACGGATTAAAAGAAGCATAGAAGTGGAGAACCAGTCGGCAACAAACCACACGCAATTAGATCCGGAGAGGAATTGAAATTTGAGTTGTGGCTCTAATTTTTAATTTGATTTTTTATACGTGGTGCGGTTGGAAATATATTCAGGATTTTTCGGATTCAGCTGTGGTTTAACTGATGAAACAATTACGGCTTTCCCACGCCGAATAAGGTGATTTCATGAAACAACATGAAAATTCAATTAAAAGGCCATCGTTAACTAGGGATAAATGGCTGCGCCATTTCCCCTCACATCAAGCAACGGACTGTTGTGTTGCGCATTCACGATATCCGAAGTATGGGCGAAAATCGGAATTCCATGCACGCGAAAATTTGATACCCGACCGCACAATATGCGTAACACTACATGTTCGCGCGAGCACCAAAAATAATGAATCTCGTTTTATCAATGTTCACAAATAGATTGTCTATAAATCATGCTAAATTAAAAAGCCATTACCCGAACATATTAAACCCTAGCCTATGAGTGATTCATTCAATTTGAGGTTGGGATGCTGCTGAGAACGATTTAAATTGGCCCGAGAGTGGATGGATTTCGATGCATTGAAATCTACGATTTTTATTGTTTTCATTCAAATTCGGCAATATGAAATTCTCGTTGTGTCAACATTGTATTGTATACTTTTGTGCAAATATTTTTCAAACTTGGCCAAAATGGATTTTCGTTTTAATATAGTTGTTTGTTACGAAAATGAAACAACAACACCATTGAATTACCAAAAATGTACACGTTATTTATCCATTGTATGTATCTCTTTCAGGTGAGTTTTCAACTTGTTCATCACCACGCCAACATTCGCGCACTGGGTAACGTATGCACATCATACTCCGACACAAAACTAATCCCACTTAATCTTGTTTTCAATAAAAAACATATTTCACTTTCGCATAGATGCAAAATATATTAGAATGAAATATGATAGACCCACGTTCAACTCCGAAGCGTATCTAGGCGTGTACCTCTCATTCTGTGGATGAAGGCACAGCGTAGAAAAAAATTGGCAACACGGCAAAGCATTCAATCACAAAAAGGAGATCCTTTCACGCAAAAAGAGGAGCGATAAAAATGGACGGCAAATTTGATTGACACGTCCGACGATCAGATCGGTCAGGCGCCCCCATCCGGCAACAAAAAGATGGGAAAAACGTGCCGGCGGTCGAGAAAAAAGTGCGCTTTGTTATCTTTTATCATTTATCGGCTCGTCTAGCGTGGCGGCGCGCTGCTTGTTTGTTACGCCAGCGGTATTGATGACATTCAGTCCGGAATAATTCAGCGGCAACAGCGGCATCGGAACGAAAAAGTTGTCAGTGCGGATAGCAACTCATCTCGGAAAGTGTCATCATGGGTGGCTTTTATCGATATCGTCGATTGAAATGATAAAATGAGATTACGTTTGATTGATTTGCTCCTTCGCCCTGCTTTTGGCAAGGACTACCAAAAAGTTGTGATGTAGCGCTGGTATAATTAATGATTCACTAAATGGAAAGAATGTGGGAAGATAAAATTACCATGTCTAGTAATTTTGTGATTATGGTTTCCTTGAGCGATCAGTATACCAATAGATTACATCTAAGTGCAATTTGTGCACTACTTACTCTAGCGCAACTTACCAATATACGAACAAATTTCAAAATTTGCATGGGTCGATATCACCCCATTACTCTATAACCCTCTCCCATTCCGAATCATAATGTGATGCAGCATATTGCAATCGTTTATGACTGCGTCTGCTCCAAGTCAGTCCACACTGAAGATTCGACTCCAATGATGATGCAAAAGCGTTACAACGCCATTAGCATTATCTCCTCTCCTGGCGAGTCGCACGTTAACGGCCACCCCTCGGTGCTTATCGCCTGCAGACGCTTGCCACCCTCTTACGCCCTCGCGCGGCCCCGTTAATATTCCGTATCGCTGCATTAATACGATTCAGTTTGCATTTTGCTCGCAGAGCGACCCTTCCGACACAAGCATCGTGCTATAGCTGACGGCGTTGATGCTGTTGCTGGCGCTGCAACGTATCCCACGTTGTATCGTAGTGGAAGCAAAATGTCTGCGGGATTGAATGACGCAGAGGGTAGCTCCGCAGTACGGTTGCGGCGACACTCATTACGAAGCCAATTTCGCACCTCACGTATTTTAACAACGTTAACCAGCTCAGCGGTGCAACAGCCCAATCCGCAATATTAATTTCTCGTTCGGACGCAAGTGCGGTGAAAGGCCGGGGGCGGTGTTCACTGCGATGCTGAACAGACTGGAGATGACGTGATGCAACTGTTTGCTTGAAATGATGAATACAACTAAAAGCGATGCCTGTCAAAGACATCCTCAAAGGACAAGATAATCAGCTCAGTTTCTACAAGACTAATCACAGAGAGTAATTCATTTTACTTACTTGAAGACTTGTACTTCATACAGCCCGTACAAGTTCCTACGATACAACCTACAATGTAGAGTTATTATGCAAACAGTCAATGATTTGTCTTAATACAAGACACTCATTCAACTACAGGAATCTACTACCTAATCTTCATTCAATTATTTGAAATAAATATACCTGTTTACTTAGTCGCAGACTAACTGTTAGTCAACTCTCAAAGTTTCGTCTTACCCATGTTTTTCCATACTTCCGGATAGTTCCAGAGTTGCTGAAAGTCAAACGCGTTGCAGAAAAGTCAACCAACCACGAACGTGCTGCGTCATGCATCGACCGCAATGCCCGCAGGATGTACAATGTATGCAAGTTTCCGAAACTTTGCACTCCTTAAAGTCTGCGCTTATATCTTCCATTTGCTTCTCGTGCACTTTCTGCCTCGTGGTGCAAGCGACCCGACTCCATATGGGACGAGACGAAATAGCGACACTACTAGAGTAACTACATAGGTTATACTACCTCACAAAGTGCTGCAATGGCAATGGTAATCTCGTCGATCGATGCAATCGAAGTCCTCCTTATACCTCAGTAGAGAAGGTACGGACGGAGACGTGATTTACCTGGCAGATGATTGTTTGAAGATGATATTCACGTTGGATTTATATATTACACTAAAACCCGAAATGTTTCACATCTGTTGCAAGCGCGAAAAAGCAAGGCCTGCGTTGGCGCGCGCTGCGTGTCGTTCAAGGTTGCAGAAAACAGTTGAACATCAATTACATGCTGCACCCTCGCGGATACTTTTGAAACTGACATGAAAACTAATTCAAAAACGTACTTATTTTATTTAAACTAAACTCGATATGTATGTATGAAAACGTTGTTTTTTGTGTAAATTAAACTTGTATTTTAATATTTGCACTTTATGTGGTAGATATAGAGTGACGCGGCGTTTTATCTAACAATTTCATTCGTTTATTGTTTTGATAGGTTGGTACGCTTGTTTGTGACCTCTGCGAGCTTTCCAGTTATCACAAGGCAGGCCACATTACACCCTACGTTAATTTCCCAAACTTCCGCAAGTTGTTTTCGTGTTTTTCTACCGCCACAAACGTTTTGTTGGTGACTCGGCCTTATTAACTTCCTGTTGATGTTTGTTTCTACCGCAGCGCTTTCAACCATCCTTTGCGCTTGTTATTAATTTTTCCATATTTTTTGGCGTGCTTTTTTAATGGTGCACTCTCTTCCACAACGTTCCCGGTGCACTCTTCTGTGCTTTCAGCCAAAGCCACTCGTATCCTATCTCTACAGGAGTGTGTTATTTGTGCTTTGGTTTTTCCTCCAGATTTTCATTTAGTTTGGTTTTCCAAGACCTGCTGGTGGACGGTAAATGGTTGAACGTCGAACGAACGTAAGTTTTTCATATTATGCTGGGGATTTTTTACTGGGCTGCAAGCTCGTTTCCCATTTAAGCTCGTTATTCGACCGACCTGTGTAGGAAACCATTTCCTATTACTCTCATTACTCATCACTCTGTCCTGCAGGATAGCAGGATAGACACAGTATAGAGTGTAGTGCACATGTGACGCAATATGGGCAAATTAAACATTTTTTTGGGTTGATAGACTTAAAGATATGGCTTTCAAGGTACATCAAAAGACCAGTATTGAGGTTAGATAAATATTTTGAAGAATTTCCTTAGTAAAACTATCTGGACATCAAAATATGAAGGAATTGAATAAAGTTTTAATTTTAGAAGGATGTTAAATAATTATATCAATAAAAAGTTGTTAATTTTTATGAACACTGCTGGCGGTTGAATGATTTTAGTTTTGAGAACAGTTTTTGTCATCTACAGCCATTCTTTGGATATAATTGGTTATATTTTAGGTTAATTCTTTAAGAAATCTAATTTGAGAATAATGGAATAATTGCATAATTGTAGCTTGTTCTTTATTGAGATAAAAATTATGGTGATAAATTTGAGGTTCAATTAAATGTCAAATTCATGGTTTGAAAGAAAATCGATTTACAATATTGGATCTCAGTAAGAATATTGCACAATATAGGTTAGGTTAAGTTTTTTTTTTAATTTTTCTTTTTCAATTTGTCATTGTCCACTAAAAATCTTTCCCTTGCAAGTTGCCTAAAGTAAAAAAGACTTCCACCATCATTTAATTAACTTGTTTTCGGTTTCAATTACAATCCAGTATTCTGTTTGCTCCTCCAAACATCATTCTACTATGCCCAAAACTTTTCCTTGCTCAGTTTAATTCGGATTTTTCTTTCTTGCAACCTATGCATATTTGTAACTTCCAACTCATGAAATTCCAGTCGCTGAAATGCCGGCAGAAAAACGTGAAAAAGCACTCGAATACTAGAAAAGAAACCAGAAGGCAAGCAAGAAGGAACATTTGGCTAAATTAGTTTCGCTCGAATTCGCGAGCGTCGCGTTTTTCTTTGACGCAGAGCAACACAAAGTACATCAGCGACATCTGAAGACATCGCCTTGGGAAAAACAAAACGGACTCGCGTAACGAAACGGAAAACATTTGCAAATGCTCAGTGTAAACCTGCATAGTGGATAACAGTGTCCTATGCGAAAGGTGAATATCTTTCATTCACCTCACAACGTGCAGCAGCAGGGAATGAAAAATGAATGGAAGAAAATAAATGTCATGATGGAAAATATGACTGAGTGTGAAAGGCCGCTTGATCTGCTTTTGTTTTGAGCCGTACAAATGCCGGAATGTACGAATATTTCTATGTTATTTGGGTTGTCTTGCATTTTCATATTTCTGGGTAAATAGCGTGGAAAAGCGCCGGCTGGAACAACATTTTGCTGCTGGTTGGCAATTGGGTTAGAGTAAAGTGCAACAATGCATTAAGTGCATACACATTCAATGAGGACAAACTGCTACAGTGGAAATTTAATTAAGATGGAGAAAGAAAACAAGATGTTGGTGCAACGCCAATGTTTATATTTGTTTTCCTTCTGTTGCAATGTTTACTGGCAAATTGTGTGCATTTACACTAATTTGGTTTTCTATTACAAATAGCAAGAGTATATAGAAGGAGAAAAAAGTGTAATGATATTAATAACAAACAACTAGCAAGCGTGCGATGCAATAAAAACATCTCACAACTTATAGATGAAAAGTTCTGGACTTGATGAATGCTAGTTGACAACTGACGCGCTCTTCTTGTCTGCCGCACAATATATACTAAAGCGAATGGAGGGGATACGCTCAAAACGATTCACCAGGCCGACGCGGTTTTACGTATGAGTCACTCAACTCAATGCTGCTCACTTCAATTAAATACTATTTAAATCGAGTAAACTGACAGATATTGTATTCAAATATGATTTCCCTTCACATCCACTAACAGCATACGGAACTAATGCAATTTTCTCATATAATCCCAACTGAATTCTCCGATATTTACCCAAATCTGCAACTGTAGCTCCAATTCGCATTTCGAATTTTGCCTATTCGATGCGCAAACACATTCACAAATATCGTTCCTGCCTTAGTGTGCCGTCTTCTGCATCTTTTCTCATCGCAGCTCTATTTGCAACGTCTATTCCGATGCTGGTTTTTATTCCTTCGTCTGCGCGTCAACGGTAGTCATTTTCCTAACGCCGAATTCCCCTTTTACCCTATTTATTTTCCAAATAACGCAGCCACGGCAGTGGAGCGCTTTCGATATGCAAACATTACAAACGCATTTATCCTTCCGCCACCACCAATGCCGCCAACGTGTTATGACACAGGAAAATCGAAACATAAAACATCTTTGCTTGTATATTTACATTTTCAACTGTATCGATTATTTTATTTAGGTGGGTTTATTTAAATGATTGTTTTATTTTTCACAAGAGTTTCGTGGTCTTGGTTGTTATGTAATGTGATACAAATGATTTCCGCTTGTTTGCTTGTTTTCCTTTCGAGTTTTCTTTCCGCCCCAGGCGTTGCGGACGATTAGATCAAATGTTGCGATATCGGCCCATTTGTTTCACAGTTCCATCATGGTTTATTGGTTTATTTTTCCGACCGAAGTTTCTCTGTGTATTATATCACCTCTACGTTTCCAAAATTCGTCAATTATTAAAAAATATATACAAATCACATTCAGCATTTTTTTTGTATTCTGTTATTTTGCATTTCTTCAGTTGTTAGAAACATAAGGACTTTGCCCAAAAATAAATAACCAAATTATTCGGTATCATCAGGGGCTTTTCCCTTGCCATTTTGCCAGTTTTCAAGCAAATGTAGAAAGGGAAACATATCTACGATGCACTAAAAAATAATTGTATATTAGTGTGCTTTATCTTGAGCTACTTATGTTACTACTAGCATTCCCATCCCCAACTTAGCCCTTCTGAATTGCTTAGTTACCAACTACAGCTACATTATTTACAGATATAATCCGCGTGAAAACGTGCGTAATTCTTTCCCGACCACGTTTGCCGTGCTTCCGTGCAGTTTAAGTATGACAGAGGGCGTAAGTGTGCCGTTTCTTTGTGGGCGCAATTCGGCAACTCCCTCCTTTTGCGCCCTCACACTCATCCGTGGAATTACACTTCTATCCACTCAAACAACACCACATAGTAAAGCAGAATGGGAAAATGTAGAAATCTCAGCTTCTAGTGTGCGCTGGGGCTTATTTACTCGTTGGGTTCTAGTTGCTCCTGGTTAATGCCGGGATGGTGGTATGTGCGGACGCAAATCTTGCTGATACGAAATAAAGCCTTGTGATTCAAGCATAGAAACTGGTTATGCTCCAGCTTCTGGAGAATTCTAGAATGGTAGACATTACTAACTGCCCGGTATGCTGAGAATGAAAGGTATGAATGGCATGTTGAGAACTCCTTATGCTTCAGCTTGGTGGAGTTTTAGAACTGAGATGTTACTCTCAACGAATCGGAGGTAAAGAGAAAGGAGCCTAAAGGAAAATAAATTATGAATATGAATAAAACTATTTAACAACGATTGTGTAATCAAGGGAGTCTATGGTATGCAGAAACAAATTCTGAGAGGATTTCAAGCTTGATATTCATGAATTTTTTGATTAAACTGACTAAAACTTGCAGAGGGAAGTTGTTATAACTTTCCGAAGACATGTACATAGTTGTAAGTCATACAGAATTAGTATTTATCTAATCTCAGTAACATTCCGAATTATGTTTGGTTGTCCGAAGAAATTTGATTGATTGTAATTATTTCAGAATAGTTTTAATTGTACAATATTAAGTATTTGAAGTTGTTTATACCTTATCTTTCTAATATATTTTTTTCCGTTTTCCTATCTCCTCGCAATTTCTCTCCGAAAGTTTTTATCAAAGATTCAACCTTTTCGGTTACTCCCATTTGGTTCATAATCTAGTAAAAATTGAGCTGAGGTACTTCTCTATGGGTTAAAACTGTATATTTCCCATAAAGGTATCTTCCTAACATTAACTCTGTAATTCTGTAATATTGGGCTTTCTCTCCGAAAATCTTTATCAAAGATTTAACCTTTTCGGATACTCCTAATTAGATCATAGTCTACTAAAAATCAAGCTGAGGTACTTTTCTTTGAGTCAAAATTGTATATTTCCCATAAAGGTATCTTCCTAACATTAACTCTGTAATTCTGTAATATTGGGCTTTCTCTCCGAAAATCTTTATCAAAGATTTAACCTTTTCGGATACTCCTAATTAGATCATAGTCTACTAAAAATCAAGCTGAGGTACTTTTCTTTGAGTCAAAATTGTATATTTCCCATAAAGGTATCTTCCTAACATTAACTCTGTAATTCTGTAATATTGGGCTTTCTCTCCGAAAATCTTTATCAAAGATTTAACCTTTTCGGATACTCCTAATTAGAT
>JAODGC010045218.1:0-45525 GCA_027574925.1 Ecitoglossa quadriceps | reverse complement strand
AAGAAAGGAAGAGGTTAGGAAAGCGCGTGGCAGAGAACCTTACAAATTCTATTTCATAACAACACTTTCCTCTTCCATGCGTTTCCTTAACGTTTCTAGGTTCTAGCACTCACTGCCCTCAGTCTTCTTCGCTCTGCTTGACTCTGACCTTTCCGAGCGCCCTCTATTAAGTACAACTGTAATTATAACGTACAAATATCATTAAATTGTCAACAAAGGATAATAATAAATAAATTGTGAGCAAATGTTGGTGTTAATTAAATACATATGCAATTATTTGCTCTTAAAATATTAAATTTTTAATATATGTATAGTTGGTTGCATATGGTAAAACATTGAAATATTATGTTGTCAACATCCGCGAAATTTAAAAATTTTTACGCAACGTTGACAATAATGACAATCGCCTACGATGCAATTTACATGAATGACATTCGTACAAGGCAATAATAATAATATTTATTACATTTTTTATTACGACTCACCTAATCTTGAACAAATCATTTCCAACACTTCGACTACAAAATTATATCTAAAATCTTACTAAAAGTATCTGCTACATAAATTAAAACTGCCTATTTGGTATATCCCAAGACAATCCAGGAGTTGGCAACTCGCCTCCTGATTTTCCAAGGTTACCACGAAGAGGACCTCTGTTTAGGAGAGGTCGCTGACTTGAGACTCCTGCCAATTGGTAAGTTCCTGGTTGTGCTTGATGTGTTAACATAGGTCTTTGAGTTGTTGAGAAATCAGATCCACTAATGGCACCAACACCTGTTCGATACCATGAGGGATTATTATTGGAGAACGTTGCTAATCCATGGTTGTAATCAAAAGGGGCTGGTGTTGTTATGGGTCGAGACGTGGGAATAATTGGTGATTGGTATCCGGGATATTCTCCAGTTGATGAAGGGAAATCAGAAGCATATGTGGGTTGATATCCGGATTGATAGCTAGGTTGGTAACCACTTTGAATGGGGTAGTCACTTCCTTTAAGGTTAGGATATATCACACTTGGACTTATGTCAGGATACAGTCGTGTATCTGGCTTGTAGTTGAATGGATAAAGTGATTGATCAAAGACTGGCAAATCTCCATAGTTGGGCTCAAGAGGATAATTGTAATAAACACCAGCTTCTATTGGATATTGAGGGTATAAGTTCGAATTCGGTTGGTTGAAAGGATTAAGTCCAGAATATCCAAAGGTAAAGGTGGGTTGGTCAAAAGGAATATTTTGAGCACTTCGTCTTTCTTTCTTGCGCACATCATCTGCTGCCTTTGATGGGATTCTGCTGAGATCATTTTCACATGAAACAGACTTTAAGTTGATTAGGATTAGCATTGCACAAGTGGTTAGGAAATGTTTTCGTGGAAACATCTTGATTGGGAACATTTTGAGTGTGCTGGCTTACAATTTGCTTGGGGACATCAATTGCAACCTGATTTTATACTAGTTGAGTATTGACTGATGCGTTAGTCACTTGTTACGTTGTTACATGCAGGATTTTGTTTCCTCGTTGTGAGTAACGCGTTAATTGCATACAGTTTGCAATAATGTCTATAATGCTGTGCATACTTGTGTCATTCAATGCATTTTTACTGCCCTGAGGTCATCTGACCTTGTAGCAAGTACAAATTGAAGTGGAGATAAATTTAGAATTCAACATCAATGTTATACGTATCATTCAGTTAGTTTAATATTTTGCATGTGCCGTTTACTACATTTCCAGTTTTCCGTTTTGGGATGGTACTTATCAAGTACCAGCCTCATTGTGTTATTGATTTGTATGTTGTCCTGTATGTTTTGTTGGTTCCAATCCGTGCACATTGCACTAGATTACATTTTTTTCTGTTTTTCTGGTTTCCTCTTCCTCCCTCTCAAAACGAATTTTATTAGCAGCTGATACCAACTCCTAACCCTTCGTAGATCGATTATGACAATCCCAAGAAGTCAAGGTCATCAAACTCGTAGAAGATGAAACCGTGGATTTAAAGATACACTCCTAGCTTTGGTGTTTGAGGGAGGTCAACTTTAAGAATAAAGAAATCAAGGTCACACATTTCAATACGGGGCAATAAGTAAATCTTTTTGAAGTTTTGCCGTTTAGAAAGTAATTCAAGGCAGATAGAATTCTTAACTTGGCGATTGATTTGGGCGGTTGAGTTTCGGGAATAAGAAATTTGTTTATTGGCGTAGTTTGATTCCGATAATAATTGTATCCTGGAATTGCTATGACAATATCTTGGTTTAGTTTTAAGTGATGAGCAGTTTCTACCAAGCTTGCCAATAATATGTCATTATTGCTTTTGTACCCGTATGCCGAGTACTCGACCTCCCATTCCAGACAGCTCGGTAGTTTGGAAGCCAAATGTGCTTCCGAGGTGGTTGTCATAAACTGTCCAAATTATAATTAGTTTGATCGCCTCGGTACCGGAAAGAGGTCTGCAACCTCCCGAACAAACAGTCTAGCTACCGAGCTGATAGTGGTGGGAGGTTGCGTACGATGTTGGTGTGTAACTGGCAACAGTGCGCTTCCAATTACACGAGCTACGAAACCTTGTACCTGGCATTTAGGTGCGGAACCTCCAAACACCCCGGAATAAACCAGTGTCTGCACGTTGCTAGGTCGACCTCCGAGAAGTCCAACATGACTTTCTTCGGATCCCACCAACCGTGTTGGGCTACCGGACTCCTTCGCCGCATTGGGGAAGACCAATGGTAGCCACCAAACTCCTACTAGGAGAAGTTGTAGGGACTTCAAATTGCGGCAGAAGAGCAACACCATCACATTCCAGCATTTACAACATCGTATTCAAATTATCTGTATAATTGGTTGCATATAGTATACCCTGTTGAGTATCGAAAAGAAATTCTAGCGCAGTTGCCAAGTTACTTCATTCAAGTTTAAATTGATTTAAAATTAGATCACGTCAATTGAACCTATATTAATAACTAGGAATGGTACGGCGGTTATTTGGGGAAAAGTAAAAATTTATGGAGACACTTGGAAAGTTAGAGGACAAGCGGTAGTATCTTTGATTGAATGTTGTTTTTAAATAATAATAATAATAATAACATTGAGCATGGTGGTTTTTTAAAAATAAACCTCGTATGCACTTATAAATTTATTTTTAAAATATTGCATCTAAAATATCTGTGTAATTGGTTGCATATAGTATACTCTATTGAGTATGAAAAATAAATTCTAGCGCAGGCAGTTGCCAAGTTACTTCGTTCAAGTTACACTTAATTTAAAATTAGACCACGTCTATTTAATAATCTATAACAATAACTAGGAATGATACGGGGCTTGTTTGGGGAAACTTGAGAAGTTATAGAGCAAGCGCTAGTATCTTTGATTAAATGTTTTTAAATAATAATAATAACACTAAGCGTGGATTTTTTTAAATGAACTACTTATGCAATTATTTGCCCTTAAAATGCCACATTCAATATACTCGTATAATTGGTTGCATATAATAAACACTGTTGAATATGAAAAGAAATTCTAACGCAGTTGCCAACTTACCTCGTTTAGGTTGGTTGCAAAATGTCAGAAATGCGGAAATCATTTTGTGTCAATCAATTTAACCTATGAAAGCAACGAGGAAGAACACGGACATTAAAAATATGGTAAATTCAGTCAACTTATAGTTTTACTTAAAACACATTTAATATATACCTATTCATAACCCTTATCATCATATATTTCTTCAAGATTCACAAACTGCTTATATAATTCTATCGTAAAAATCTTTGTTTTTTGTTTCATTTGGATTCACCCCAACAGCTGCGCTCACAGTTGAAATCTCGTCATTCGGTTAAATGCAGGTCAGGCAACACCAAACAATCACGAACGTTACAAGTTCCTCTCTAAGTAACAACGAAAGAAGACCACTGCCGCCGCCACCGCCGCCGCTGCCGTGGCAGCGTGAATAATCCGATACAAACATAATACCTGACAAATTCAATATGATGCACATGGAGAAAAGTTCACGCTACGTCTTAATGTACTTCTTCGTTCGCTTATCTCGGCGTACCTCATCGACGCATGTCCTGCTTTGTCGTTAAATATGTTAGAGTATATAATTAGTGTGTTTGTCTGATTGTAGACTCGCTACTCGCCGAAATCAACAGCTCAACAATCCATAAATATCAATCTGTGATGAAAACAAATCGATTACATCGATACATTGCCGAGCTAGGGAACCACGTCGAGTATGTTGCCGTCTCGATAGTAAGAATCCTGTCATTCTCATACAAAGTCGGTGGGTAAGGTCAAACCTAGATATAAGAGATAAAAAACACTTCAATTGTCGGACACACGAATTAGAGTTATACATGAATGTTGGCCGCAGACGAGAATACGAATATATTTTGAGTTATGTTGAATGTGTGTTAATTAAAGTCTGAGCGTGGGACGCATGTGTGATGCATGCGCAAATCAGTTCTTCATCGCGATTCTGAGATGTATTTTGAGTGGAGTCAAATGAGGTTATGTTCCGAAATAACGTGTTGTTAGGAACATTGCGAGACACAATCTCGCATAGATACCACGTGGATTAGTTCTGGGTACGTTCGGAATGAGTTTCGGCGATGCGCCCAAGTTGGTTAAAACTATGCCACCCTGTATAAGCATTTGATTTTTGTCTACTATCACCGAATTAACCCCCACTATTGTCGGAGTAAACCGCCTAACTTAGTCAAACATAGGCCCAACCATGAGTGCGCTTAATTGTCAAGTCTAGTCGAGATGTCCCTTTGGGCTGTATACAAAAGTGGTTGATGTCCAGGTCAAATTGACAAGTGCCTAAGTCTACTTGGACTATTTTGTCACGTGATGGAAACACGTTTATTCTATTACAACAACGAAGGAGGTCATTAGACAGGATGACTGTGGATACGTCAATATTCGGTGATCTGGTTTAGAGTTTACTAGGAGATTGTGAGGAGAAAGGTTGAGCGTTTCGAGGACGTGGTACGAGTTGGATGTGGTCATTTACGAGTCCTCGCCGTCCTCGCGGAAGAGGTAGGTGGACCAGTAGATGACGTTGAAGAGGGCGAAAACCAGTGGGAAGGTGATGCGAGAGATGACGTCGATGCGCTTCGATCGTGTTGGGAATTTCGACAGCCACGTGCGGCAACAATTCGGGCGTGCTGGTTGCATATGAATCTCGCATTGTCGTGTCTTTTCCATGCTCATTGGTTCACCTGGATGGCGTACTAGTGGTTTCTATGGCAGCAAAAAAGAACAAACCAAATAAAAAGGTACCACCATTGATTTAAGAAAGAATGAAACGTATACCATTGCAAAGGTAGCATTGCTATCAGTATCCAGCAGATCTGAAGTTGCATCCATTGATGCCGCATGCTCCAACTCACACTGGCGCCGTTGCTTTTTCATGTTCTCCCGATGCATGTCCGATCGGGAAGCGTAATTGACCAGAGCAAACTCCAGCAATGCTCCGAATACAAACGTTAGACATACACCTGTCCACACGTCAATGGCTTTCGTGTAGGAGACTGGTGGAAGAGATGCGTTAATGCCTGATGTTTGGGTTGCCATGGTCAGCAATGTTGTCACACCTTAACACAAAACAACCTCCGGTTAGACCCTAGGCTATTGTAAAGTTGGGACCTCTGCATACCTAAAGATACCCGAGCTGGGACCGCTCCTTGATCCAGCCAGAATGATACCCATGATACAATGACCAACATGCAGCAGGGGATGTAGATCTGAATTAGGTAGTAGCTGAACTCTCGTTTGAAGAGGAGGTCTACTTTGAGACAACTATACTCTCCTAAGAATTATAAATTTAATAGAGCAAATAGGTGGCGTTAATGAATAATTTGGATGTAGTGTAGAATGTTGCTATTTCCGAGACACTGGTACCCGTGATTTGTAACTTGCGCATACCTGTGTTAGTTTTGCTGTTGCAGTAATCAGTCAAGAATTTCTCGAGTGTGAAACGTGGTAGGTGTAAATTTTTCACCACTTGGACAGGGTCACCTTCCTTCCAAAGGAATACCAGATCATCGGTGGTCCAACCATCTGTTCAAGAAACATAAACATATTATACCTGCGTATTGTCCCAATTCTGACCGCCTCGGTAGCGCAAGTAGGTGCAGTTCCTACCAACACCTCCCTTGGAAGGTTAAGGCTGAAGAAAGGTCTGCAGCCTCTCGGAAAAAACGATGTAGCTACCGGGCGGCCAATGGTGGGAGATAAAGTCGCACATGTGATTCCTACTTCCAGATTCATTTGAATTACTTACAACTTGCCATACGCAGTGAACATATCTGGCGATCCAATGGATACAGTTTCAAGTTCATAGGGCATGAAAGTGTCAACGATATTCTGTAACCAATAATTTCTGAAGTGAGCTCGCTTATCTTTGTGCAACTCGATATCCTCGTCGTACCTTATACTGTAGAGTACCGATCCGTATGGAAAGATGCGAATGTACACATTAGGCAAAATGATGTTATGAAAATGTCCCTCCTTCTCATTGGAAAAGAACAAATCGGGCATCCATACCCTATTGCCTTCAGTCAAGGTAAGATACTTGAGTCGTCCCCCAAAGTCATTAAACTTAAGCCGTTCATCCAACCATTGCTCACGGAAGGTCAACTGTACACTGTATTCCTGTAATCCAGCAATTCCATCAAAACCTATCCCCACAGCTACCATAAGGTGGTGCATGCACTTGACGACTGTCCAACAACCACAACAACAATAAAATAACCAAAGCGTACAAGATGGTTGATTCGTGATTATAACTATTTACATCTAGCTCTATTATGTACAAATGGTGATTATTTACAATTTGGGCTACGGCATGATTGTGCCAGCAGCGTGCAAGCGTGCAAAGTAGTAGGGGTAATGCTATATTGCAATGCTACGGAAAGCAATTAGTTTAGCTGTACATACATTTGGACTGTTTGCGTTTGGCCCGAATGCTTGGGAAGTTTCAGGTGTCGGGAAATGGGAAGAGAATGCGACTTGCGAGTAAATAAAACCAAAGAATTGCGATGTCGTTGTATTCAGTTTTCCTGAATAGCAAGGTACGTAGCGCTGCAGTCGCTACCTCATACAATGGCATGCGTGTTTTGCTCTCGGCCCACACTGGCTCGTAGCTGGTGCTGGTGCCCCTCATTGCAACACCTCCTCCGCGCCGCCCCCACCCGCCACATTCGTGCAGGGAATGTAAGAGGAATTGCAGTACGCGGTACACAGAACGCAACAAATTTGTGATCAACAATATTTACAACTTTGCTCTGCTCGTATATGGTAACAAATAGCTGAATAAGGTGTACAAGGGGAGCAGTGAGGTTATGTGTGGTGGTGTGTGCGGGCGAGGCGGTGAAGAGATGAGAAGGCGTGTCGGGTGAGAAAAGAAGACATCGGCAACATCAAATCGGTTGCTGGTATATACAGTTTGAGAAATGCTGGCTATTTGCTGGCTTGCAGTCGTGTAAGTCTTTCTAGCTCTTTGAAAAAAGTTGCGAGGTTAGTGTCCAACACACTGCAATGCAACCACGTGAGGCACACGGCGACTCACCATCTTGTAATCATCTATCTTGCTGATAGAGCGTAGAAAGAAGTTGACAAACACGATGGTCGGCCCGTCGGCTGGCAGAGACAGAGAGATAGAGATAGAGAGAGGAGACCAACTGCATTACCGACCCCAGACCAACTGCACAGCTGGACCCAGGTCAATCATGTCTCGCATCGTAAATCATACATAAAACAAAAGATAAGCGGCGTGATGTGTATGATGGGCGTGGACACGGCCCTAATGGGGGCAGTGATAATGTGGGCCATGTCGTTGTTTCGTATCAAACCGAACACTGAGAGTTGAAACAGAGAGAGATAGAGATGATGGTGGTGTGTGAAATATGTATTTAGAGACACCGAAAGCACACACACGTCCCGCCACCGGACAGGAGATGAGAAGATGAACTAATCTACCATATCAGTATCAATTCAATCAACTCTTATGTATCAATCAATTCATCAATCAATCATGGCACTATCTTATACACACACTATATATATATATATATTAAGATGTATAAAGGCAGACAGGGAGTTATAGAGAGAAGAAAGAGAAAGAGAGAGAAAGAGAGAGAGGTATTTGTGTATTTATATATAATTCATAGTTTACTGTTTAAATCATTCCCTGCTGCCAACAGCCACTTACCATGGTCACGTCATCAATCTTTGAAATACTTCTCACAAATATGTTGACCCTGACAATAGCGGGGCCATCTGGCGGAGGTGAAAAGAACCACACATTAGTTTCGCATTTCACACACGCGCGTCACCCGCGTCAACCCTCTGGCTTTGAGTGCGGGGGAGGGGGTCGACAGAGATAGGCAGAGAGGGCACAGAGAGAGTGTGTGTGAAACAAATTGAGCGAGTGGGTATTCAAAGAGTGCAAACACTGTCTCTTGATTGGTTCGAGGCAATGAGGCTACACCGGCACCCGCATGAGCGACGCATTGGAATTGTCACTTGTTGGCGGTGACTTTTTGGGGGGAGCAGTTGCGACTACCATACTCGGCCGTAAGTGCGCATTCAGCAATCATGTCAAATAAAACTAGTCATCACGTCAGCCATATTCATCACTACGGCGGCTACAATGCTAATCCGCCTCGTGCGTGGCATGACCATGCCGAGGTCCATCTAGCGGTGGAGGTGCGGCTATATTTGACATGGTCATGCCGCTGCGAAGTGGATGCTCTACTATTGGTAGGTAGTTATGATATCATATCACAGAGTACCACAGATAATGTTTTCTATTTGAGACATATTATGGCAGCTTGCTTAGCTTAGATGATGCGCGCGCGCTCGCCACTTACCATCTTGATGTCGCTAATCGTCGCAATGCTGCGCACAAACAGATTCACTCGCACGATGGCCGGCCCATCTGCGGCGGGGTGACACAAGAGACATGATGGTTACATATACTAGTCGAGATTTGCTTGTTACAAGCGGGTGAGTATGGGTGAGTGTGAGTGTGTGGTGTCGAGAGGGGGGGAGGGGCGCTAAAAATCCACGTTGGCATCCTAAAGATGGAGGTAGTAAAAGTACCGAAACAAAACCATAACCAAGTCAAAATAGGGAATCGAATCTTGTAGAACATTGTAGAACAAACGAAGATAAGGAAGATAGATTTTGAAAAGGATCCAAACCATAGGGTTAAGTAATATAAGAAAGTATGATGAGACCAGATTTGGCTATTGTATGAAATTGAATAGTAAATTAAAAACCGAAATAAGGCGTGGGCTGGCTTGGTTTGAGCGTGGTGGGACTCACCTGTGCCGTTCACGCCGGCGGGCCGGATGCGCGCGTCGTATCGTCCTGGGCCGAGGATCTGGTCCAGGATTTCTTTCTCCTTCTCGCGGAAGTTGACTTTGACATTTGAGCAGCTAATAAACCATTATCAATATTAGGCTTCAACAAATTAAATGTAAGGGGATTTTGATTCTGCCTTAGAAGGAATACTAATTTTCTTGGCTTTGTGGAAATGTTTCAAGAGATGAGCACGTTATAAGCATTAAATTTGTGTAGTGGGATTAATTTCTGGAGTGGTTGGGAATTTGGCAGATTGGTTTTTGTTAAACGCTTGTTTTGAGGACAATGAACACAATTTTAGTTGGCAAGTACCTACAACTTTTTGTATTTGATGTGTCCTATTCCAAAGAAGAGCAGGTATTTCAATAAATAAATTGTTTATCATTACCTAGCCAAAATATAAGTAATTTCACTAGTTGTGTCTATGATATATTGGATGTACATGGCCACTGATGGTAAATTCGTTCGACTTACAATGAGAAATGAAGCACATGCAGTACGATGATAAAGAGGGTGTGTAGTTGCATCGTGGAGTCGATAGTCGTCGTGTTCTGGATTCACCACCCCAACATCCGGCACCTCGCCTGCCCACAGCACGCGCGCACTAGCACCTGGAGCAGCACGCACTCGCGCACTCACACCGCCCGCCTTTGGGGAAGGCGGCACTCACTGCATCGCCGCAAGCTGAAGGTTCGCAAGGATGGCGGTGGTGGACTCGAGAGATGCGGACGCGTATTGATCACAGCAGCGCGCGGCGTTGGACGGTGTGGCGCGGGAGTCGCGTCGCTGGGGCCCGGGCCACTGCCTCCCCACCACATCGTCCGCGCGGAGCCAGCCAGCAGCAATCGCCGCCGCCGCCGCCGCGTTCCCCCAATAACCCACATGCGGGCGACTGTTCATCGCGACTAATGGCACACAGCAAACAACTCGCAACCTGCTCAACATGCTAAGAATAATTTTCCAGAATTGAGATGAATGAGTTCTGCCTTGAATTCCTGAATCTCAAGAGGTGCGGTTTAAACATTAGCGTTAACTTTCTGGACCTTTCAACCCGCATGGGAAATCAAGCACTGAACTTTATTTTTCCACCAACAAAAACAAACACCACATAGCGTACCTAGGTTGCATGCTCGGGACAGAAACTAATTTACTTTATCTGCATGACCTACAATCATAAAATAAACTCACTCTGAAGCCCAGAAATACCGGAACAGTTCGTTTTATTGCCGACTGAACCTCAGGTTGGTGCTTGTCAATGACGTCAAACCATTCCAATGACGTCACGCAACGCCCCTTTGAGATCCCCGCCATGCGCCCTTAAACGTCCTTCTATGTCCTGCGGTATAGATTCTCCCCGCTCCTCCCCACCTGCATGCATGCTACAGAAGTTTTCACACCGACAGCTTATTATACCTAAACTCACTCCCTTTTACAATCTGCGCACCCTGTACATTTGGTACCAGTTGGTGCTCGTGCTGAGATTTCCAGCTATCCCCCAACGCATTATTGTGCGCTGCTGATTGCATATTAACCTCTCGACATTTGCATGTTCGACGCCCATTCCACTGCGCGCTTCACACATCGCCAACTGTTAATCTCTGGGGGGTGGCCGGAAACAGAGTGGGATGTGAAGCTAATTTCTTTATTTGGAGCAACACAGTAATCAGGACATGAAACATTGGAATGGAAACAAGTAGCACAGTATTGGAGACCACCAACACCAAGTTCACAACAAAAATTGACAACTTCAAACTGCAAAAAGAAGTGGACTGAATAAACCATCTAACCTAAGACCTTAATTGGTAGTAACTAACATTATTAGCAAACGATGTAAGTTCTCTTCCTTCAATTTGCTTCTCAGCTTGCAGTCAATTCTTTAGTTGTTGAGCTCTAAATTAGCTTTGAGTTCCATCGCCAGTTTGTATCCGAGCTCTGGCCGTCGATCACGACCCTCAACCATCGCTTTGACCTGATCCGAGTTCACGATGACGCCATTGTTCTTGATTACAGTGTTCTTTGTCTTCTCAATGTCAAGGAGATCAACACCTCGGATGCAATCATCCATTAGCACAGTACGATATCCAATTGCCAATGCATCTACAGCCGTTGCACCTGAAAACCACAAAGTCGTCACTTTCGAAGCACTATCTCCACTATGTGCCATTGCAAAGTCCAAAGTGCCCAGGAACAGGGAACACACTCCCTCTATAAATAACTTGGAAATATTTCAAAAATTTAACGGTGTCTGTCTCAATACTAATCCAATGCTTTTCCTTTCAATGGTTTAGAACATTGCCCGTCGCTGATGATATAATGCGCAAAGTTTATTTCAGTTTGCACGTGAATGTAACCCAGTCCTCAATCACAAGTGACACTTAGGTTCACAATGTACGTACCGACACAGACGTCGTATGCCAGCCCGCCGATATAAATATCCGTTGCATTCTTCATCCGCAGTTGGGCGCTCAGTGTCGTTTCTGTCAATTTTTTATTATCCCAGAAGACGGAGTACGAGTCCACTTCGGGATTGGTGCCTTTATATATTTTGATGGCATGGTTCAACACCTGGAACGAAGCAAGCCGCATTAAATAAATGAAAGTGGCGGTGTTTTTACTGAGGACCAGAAAAGAATGTCCCAAGAGGAGTTTAGCAGTAAGCTCTAAAGTAAAGTACGACCAAGTGAACCATTTTGTTCCTTAGAAATTGAGTTTTCCTCTGGCTTAATTTAAAAAATACTAGATATGTAAATGCGTGAGCATATGAAGATGAATATATGATAAAGTGGCAAAACATTTGCATTAAATATTGTCACAAGATAAAAGATATAAATAGAAAAATTATCAATTGATGTACATGATGGATTTAAATGTGTGTTTAAATTTAGTACAAAAAAAAACTAACGCTAACAGTGCAACTTGAATATTATGTTACCCAATAACCACAACTCTAGACCTTCACCAGTACCATGAAATTTGTATGTTATGAGAAACGGGCTCACTTGCCCACCACACTCGATGGTAGCGGTTTGTCTCTGTATAATATACCCATATTGGATTTCCTCCAATAAATCACAAGATAATTCAAATACCACATTCAAGTATAAATTGAGAGAGAATTTACTGTTCTTTTTTGCTTTGGTTTCCAAGTGGGTAGATCGCGGGTTCAAATCCTGCCAATACCTCTATTAGGTGCAATCAGTAGTTGGAGGTCAAGTGTATTAGTAAATTATTTTGCATAATGCAGAATTTATTCTTAGTATATAGAAGAGTAAAAGCAACATATCGAAAACATTCTAATACCTTCAAATATTTACTAAAGTAAATTTAAATATATCCTGTCAAGCAGTGACATCTACCAATGACAATCTAATGTAGGATGCGGCCACTGATGTGACTCATACGCACGAGCAGTCGACGGAAGCGTCAGCCTCCCCACTACTTGCGCCAGCTATATAAACCACTGCCATCGACATGTTCGTTCATTCAAGGCGCTGTTCTTCCCAGATGCAGTAAGTGTCAATGTAAACTGATCTCAATACATGCTGTATTTATTCTGGAATATCAATAAAAGGTTATTTTCAAAGTGGCCGTAGACAAATCGAGAACAATCGCCATACTGACCGTAAAACCGTAATGTTTAAAAAACGAGCCAATCTGGAAAATTTTCTTTTTATTTCGACTCTTAAATTGTACCCGAACATAATCAATCCCCACTTTACTTTGAAACGTTCGCTTGAAAGCATAACCATTTACTTGCTTTGTTCGTTCCGACATGTATACACTGGAGATATATTTTCATGTAAATATTTAACATGTTGCCGAGACACTCAAGAGTTTTCCATCCGAGTGGAGAGGAACACGAAACACAGATGACATTCCAGTAGGCAAATGGAAAATCAATTGAAACATGACGCAGGATCTATTGTCAACGAGATGCACCAGATCTTAATGGACACAGACGAAATTGTGGAAAATGATGGAAATGTAAACTAAGTAAATGTAAATTCTTGTGTTACAGCATTCTAGATATGCAACCAGATTTACACAAGGATGACTCACAACGCAACTCGGTGTTTTCTAAATTATAAAATACGTATCGGTTATTAATTCAAAAGTAAGCCAAATTTGTAATCTTGTGTTACTACTTGCGCCATCTGGCGACCACGGTAATATCTAATATATCTGATAGTTGGTAGATGTAGTGGGTAACAATAGTAATGCGTCACTAATGTGTGACATCAAGTTACGAAATGTATGGGCTATTGCTTGGCCTGAAGCTGAAGGTGTTGTCTTAGAACTAAAACTTTGTTCCCAATCCGCCTAGGTGGCGTCCCAATATTTCAATCCGCTGTAATTCATCTAAGGTGTAAGTAAGACAAGTAATATTAACATCAGAAAAGAAACAATTTGCTACGCGAGAGCTCTACCTCGTGTACTAAATGAAAGAAAGCAAATCAAGGTAATATATATTTCACCACAAGATGGCGTACCTCTTAGTTCGGGTGACAATTTGGATGCCAAGTTTAGTAGAGTTGGCAACAGTATCAATGGAGTTCAGCCAAAATTATAAGCATTAAGTATTCATTTTTACAAACCCACAGAATAAACTGTACATAATCGCATGAATTCCGTACTTTAGACTGGTGCGCATTGCAAAGAATTTTTAAGCTTAGACTGCATATTATAACGACACGTGAGAATCCAACAAAACGATTGTATATTTTTAAGGGAAGCACATGAGTTGATTTATGTATTGTGGGAGGATTTTTGTCCGTTGAAAGCAAAAAGGGGCGAGACTATGAGCACTCGATTTTTTTTACTTCTTGAAGCTTTCAAGCATTGTTCGGAATGCGGCAACCAACAACTCAAAATAAAACCTGCTGGATTGCCTTTAATTCAACTCGTTTCGTCATGCTCTTGTTGATTTCCACCGCGGTGATTAATGATCCACCACGTGGCAACATAGGTAGTCACTAGACTGCAACCCATTCACTACATTCAAATGATTCGAGAACAATGAATGTTGGCAAGTAGCCGAGTTGAAAATATGAAATCTTAAAATTCCTACAAAAACCTACAAACGATGTATGCTTTGACAGTACGTATCAACATAACCTCAATAAATGTCCACGTAAATTCATCTCACTAAGTCAAAATGACCAAATTTCTTATCTGCGACGTTATGTCTTTCTACAATTTCTTTATTACCTCAATAAGTCATATTACTCAAGTTAAAGCATGAAACTAGGTTTAGAGGTTTTCATGATTTTCTTCAATTCTTCATAACCTCAATGAAACACAAATTATCGTTTTGAACATAAACAATTGACAATTGCCTTGCGCTATTTTAACCACCTTACAACCCCAACCAAACCGTAACGTTACATGCCACCAATGCGTACTAAGGTTAGGGCGTATGCTCCTCACGCAAATGCTAGTACTTGATGCATCCGGTAGAGCACGTGTTGTTGGTTGCCTAGCGTATTCATCATCATCAAGTCTTATTCTCTGTAATACGTATTATCCAGAAATTAAATTCCTTACTGTGGTACTTCAATTCCCTCTGGTCTTTTTCTAATTTATAGCTTACTAGCAAAATACAAAAGTGTTATTTACCTTCAAATCTTTGTGCAGCTCAGATCCCCACGTGTCCTGGACACAATGTCGTGGCCACAATCTTTGCTTCATTGGTGGCGGCCCAGCGAAAATAACCGTATCGTATGTTTTTGCATTCTCTGCTGTCATAGGGCTGGTGGAGTGCAGTTCACGGAGCTTTAGGTTGTCAATGAAGGACACATGATCGGAGGGATGCCAGTCAAGCGAGTAGAAGACAGCGTCGAATTGCACGGTTTCAAGGATGCGGTTGATGGGTTCGACCACTTCGAGGCCATTTTGTTGTGCGGAGCAGTTGCTGATGTTCAAGGTACCGCTGATGAAGTCGTTTTGGACGTCGATGACCAGGAACACGGCGATTGGGCGGACAATCTAAGAATAGGCAAATGCAATAAATAGAATTGGGCAATCGTGATCAAAAAGGAGAATGCCATTTAAATTCAGATTTATGCTTTAAAAGTCAATTGTTTGTAAGGTTGGTAGATGTGGGGCATATTAAAAAATGCGCGAAAAGGACATGTATCTAATGATCTCTGGGTTGCTGATTGCTGATTGATGAATGTGTATCATATAGCTTGCTTGATCGTGTACTTTGGGTTTCGTATGCTGATGAGCGTATGTTGTATATTGGCTGTTTTTACCTGAGCTAATGCAATTTCCGGTGGTAATGGAATTTTAATGCACTGGAAAATATTACTTCAGAGACTTCCTAGACATTTTCTCACGTCCATCGTAAAGTAATTTACCTAAATATTCAATCCGGGCTGAATTATTATCTAAAAGCATCTAAGATGGTTGATCTGTAACGAAATAGATGCATATACCGTGTTTGAAAATCAATCAATAGAGTAATGCTAATTTAAGGTACAGATTTGTACCCGCATGTCGGCATTTCGTACTGTGTGATTCTGAGCATTTGTTATCCATCTCGACACCGTACTTATCAACTTCCCACCACTGACTGCCCGATCGCTGGACCGTTTGTTCGGTTTCAACTACAACGCTGCTAACGGAGTATAGTAGTAATCATCACCATTACTCCTATTCCTCTTGTACCCCGTATGTCGTGTGTAGGGACTTGTGGTGTATGTATGACTGCGAGTGTACTGCTACCTAAGCCGCTTATAGACCAATACTGCGCCCGACACCCTCCTACCACTCTGACTTCTCTTCGCTTCTAACTTCCCAACAGAGGTGTTAGGGGATATGAACAGGTGTCTTTATCATCATAAAAGTTCAGTTCTCTACTTCTACTAACGCATCTGACTGTAGCAGGAAACACTCGGGGGAGATGGGTTCGAATCCTCCTAGGAGTCCAAACTCAATAACTGCTAATCAAAACTCGACGAAAGGGTCCATGGCTACAAGTGGTTCCTTTATCATTGAAATGTATAACATTGGACCGTATGATCTATCAATGAAGAACATTGACTTCGTATAGTCGCTCTCCCGGCACTCATACTACCACCGGTGCGAGATGCGCTGGTTAACAAGCATGGGCCAGCTCTCGCCATTGAGAGATATCCCGATGGAAGGTGTGAATAAGCATTAATTCCCTCTGCGGTCAAGTACCACACAGGGTCACATCCTCAGCCTGAGGGGTGTGGCCACTGCCAAAAAAGCGCTTACAATAGCAAACCCTGCTACAAACCAAAATAGTTGATAACATACTCCTTAACCAATTTAATTTGTATCCATTTGTATCCGTATGCCGAATGTTGGGGTTCAAGGCTCGTGTGGTTCATGGAAGCGTACCGCCAACAAACCGCAATTTTTATTTTTTAGAAAACTCAAACCACAAATATTTTATCTAGCACCATCCGACACTGATATTATCAAATTTATAGAAACTATCTTATGGCGATGTAGCAGTAATGTAATTTCCCTGATTGCATCACATTATGCAACATATTTCACGACCATTTCTATACTCTAAATCAAATGATATCGACATTTGACTAATTTAGCACATCAAAATTAGCCAAATGTCGATTTCAACGGAGCTGATCAATTCTTTTTGGTAGCCTCAGTCTTTTTAAAATTCGAGAGAAGGCATGTTTTCTTGCTTAAGATGACTTTACGTTAGCACTTGATAAATATTTGATAATCTAAGAACGTTTTCAGAAGAAGGCAGCACTTCAGATATGGTGTTATTAGACTTTATAGTGAGCAGTGTTGACGCGTGAGAGAGTCGGGAGATATGCAGTGAGTAGGGAGTAGAAGTGAGAGGGAGATTGACACACTGGCGCAGTATGCGTTCTTCTTATTAGTGATCACAGCAGGCAGTATTGGCGCGTGAGAGAGTCGAGAGATAGATATGCAGTGAGTAGAGTGAAAGGGAGACTAACACACTGCCACAGTATACTCACTTACTTTGGGCAATATTTATTGCAATGATTAATAATATCGTACTATCGTATAGAAATAAGTTTTTTTTACTTTGGCACTCACTAAACATTTCACTAATATCATTTCTTGCTCATTAATTAACAGAAGAACATAAGATAAGAAGCTGACGCAAGCGACATGTCGAAAATATTACTACATCATTAAACATTGTGCCAAAGTAAACTCATCTCGAAGAGTGTATTAAGTTGCCTACATTTACAACTTATACCGACATTTTATTTGTGACATTCAAGTGCGTGAATTTTTTCAATTCGGGAAATTTAAGCACGATACATTAGCATTTCAAAAACTATCTATAATGTTATCTGAATACCATGGACAAACTCTTCGTAGTCAAAATTAAGGAAACACTTAATCAGAAATTATGACTACTTACAATTTTGATCCAATGATTCCAACAGAAAGTAAATTCTTCCATATCAATAAAGCCATCATGATTTTGGTCAAACACGTCAAAAATCTCCTTCAGTTTTGGTTCTTCAAGTGTGTAAATTCGTCCACGATCGTTGCGAAACAAAGCACGCGTGATCAGGCGAAATTCATCGAGGTCTAATTTGCCATCACTGTAATAGAAAGAAAAATGATAATACCAATAATGCATGATTACAAATACGTCAAACAAAATATGACTCTTTCTAATGCAATTTCATTTTTCATTGCATTTCATAACATTCACTAGTTTGCAATAAAAACTTAAATTGCCAGCTTTATGTTTTATACCCGAGATATATTTGCTCTATATTTCCATAGAAATTTCATTTCATAAATTGTTATTACCTTCACTTTCCCATTTCATCAGCCATAGCAAATGTATTAACTTCAATTTGTGACGTAATTGCTTTTCGGGGTGTTTTTTTTTTTTGGTTTTGCATTTAGGCTTGCAAGTCAGCAGATTTTTTTCGGGTTCACCTTCTGCTGAAACCTCCGGTGGGAGCGTTGTAATTAGAAGCGAAGAAGAGAGGTTCTCCCGAACGAAAGGTCTAGCTACTTAATACACAAATTCAACTCGTAACTTTTGCAATCCCAGAAACGTGTACTGATTGTGACCTGAATTTTATTGCATTAGCTGATTCCAAGCAAATCTCACCTGGTTATGATATGGGATGTGTATGGTACACGAAATGCCCAATTTATCAATAAAAAATAATTAATTGCTGGATGGATCCAGCAATTGCTAAGCAACGACCTGGTTAGGACTCCAGCGGCTTCAGTGGAGGATAGAGAATTGTACGATGGACTGAGAGGTTATCTGATCATGATGTGGATCTGTCAAGAACATACCTCGATAATCAAGATGTGTAAATTGAAAGGTACTAATAAAACTCAAGGGCAACAGGAGTAATTGGGAACTGACATTTCATGAGATGTCAAGCTGGACACCTCCTATCCCTGGACTATTGGTTCGTCAGAATGCAGATTTCTGTTCGTTTTTAACCACCCAATACAAGTGTTAGCAAGATACGAACCCACAATCTGCTGACCTCGCAAGCCAGGTTATGCCAAGCGTGCTATCGAGGTGGTAGTAGTAAATTGTAGGAAAACTGAGAGCATCACTTACCAATTGTAATATCCAGTATAAAGTTGGTCAGAGCGGGTAGGTAATTAAACATTTAAAACGGTCTTTTCTAATATCCAGTTCCTAATTTTAGAATCTCATTAAACTTTTAGCATTATTGTAGAACTAAATTCCGATTATTTAATATTTTCGTTCACTAATTTGTAATAGAACCATCACCAGCCTGTGCCAATTTCTGTCCGTTTGCCACAAACCAGCAGACACTTTTCGCTTGTTGATGGCACAACATTGTGTTGGTGTTTCCGTCAGAGGATAAATTTAGTTCCGGTCGTTTCCCAATGATTATTCGCCGGTTTTTGTGCTTCATTGTCGGTGGTTTGCGTGCGGCGGAAGTTTTTCTCTGGCATCCGGGTACTCCGGTATTCGCTAGGCCCGAAACTCCGCAAACCACCAACCACCGCCTACCCAATTAGCACACAAACGCCGACGCATAATAGAGTTTAATTAAAATTTGTGCGAACAAAAAATGAGTGGATTGGGGAAAGGTCACCAGCAGATTGGAATCAAAGCGCCGAGAACAACTTGACAATAAGTTTAATTTAACTGGCTTACTCTTTTATTAATGTTTATAACAATTTCGATAATAATCGTGTTTGTCACTTGATATTATTTTTTGGTCAGTGGTGAGGGAATTATCAGTGATTTAATTCTCGAGGGATGGATATTCCGAAGATGGTGTTATTCTGCGTATGAGTTTAGAGATTGTTTTGAAGTGGGGCTAGGTGTGTTCTTCATTCAGGAATTTAGTTTTTTTCAGTTTTCTTTCTGGACAGCTTTCGAAACTGTTATCATGCATGCGAGTGTTTTATTAAATAGTTTAAAGAGTAATAAATGTTGGTATCTTACATATTCTCTATATCTAACTTCAAAATTCCGACTTTCTAGGTGGCCTAACATGAATTGCATAATAATTTGTAAACACAAATTTACAGCCCCAAAATATCCATCCCCAGACTGAGCAATAATTGTATAAATTAATGAGCAATTAAAGTGATAAACTGAAGAAAATAACATACCAAATCGAATATTTAGTAAACGTCAAAGTAAATTCATTTCAATCTAAGAAAGTATTTCCATATGCATCCTGTAAAGTAGCGACATCTACTTAAAAACAATGTAATCTAAGGTGCGGCCACTGATGAGTCTCACGCACGAGCAGTTAACGGGAGCGTCATCCTCCCCACTACATTCACTAGGTATATAAGCCACTGCCATCGAGAGATTCGTTCACTCACAGCACTGTTCCCGCCACTTAATGGTATTTGCCAAAGTAAACTCATCTCGATACAACAAATAAATTGTGTAGAATAAATACAAATTGCAATTACGTGTATACAATGATTTTGCCATATATTATGCATAAATTCTTTCTTCTTTTTGATTGAATTTATTAATTCAACTACAACGTTTTCATTGTAAATTTGCGTTCTCTTATTCTCAAAAACCTTTCGTTTTGTTTAAGAACATAAAAATTTGTTTGCATATAGCATATATTAATGTTATTGGCATAAAATATAGTCATTTGTACTGCAAGTATGGTGACGTGCAAACAAGTAAAAGTTCTAAAGAAATAATCCCCTTCATTTCAGCCCAAATTGATTTCATTCTTCTCGTCTTCTCCCACCACTGGGCCATCTGCTCAAGACGATCCAGACTTCTCTTCGGCGTCCTGCTAACTCGCAAGTCAACACACTGCCAAGAATACAACCCAAACGTTTTATTCCTTTACATGCCACTTGTTACATGTAACCTATGACCTTTTGTATTATTTAATTTTAGCACAATCATTCTATAAATGCATAGAGTGGACTGTTACCCATGCTAGTGTAGACCTACACCATACTTAACCTTCACGTCAGCAGATTGCATTCGACTATAGTGGCTATTGGAAATTACTGCGACTGGACTCTCAGCTGGATTCAAACCCATGCCCCCCTCTGCATATTCCCTGCAGTCACCAATTGCCAATTCAGCTATGGCGCTGAGCGAACAAAATATATGTTTAAACATTAAATTATACAAATCATCTGCATACTAAGAACATCATAAAACGTGAATCACCATTGCACGGACAATCACATCAAGTACATTCTTCAAGATATTGTCGATTGTAATTTAAACCAGATAACAATTGAAATCAACGTAAACAATTCCTGATGATGAAACCTAAACATTTATGGTGAATCTAATTCAACTCCGATTACATCACCCAAAGCAATTTGGCAAATTGCACAATTAAGTCATTACAAACAAATTACAACAAATTACGATTTGGTTGGCTGCACAAACCTAAATTAATACAACACATCAATTGCTTGATTGATTCCACAAATAACACAAGCACATAATGAGTTTGATTGAAGTGTCAATCTTCTTATTAATTGGTACTAAGTTTGATTGGAAACATTTTCAACACCGTTCCTGTTTTAATTTCCCAATTCCTGACATAAATCACCAAAGTTATGAAACTCTACGAATGGAACAAACGTGATTCATGTCCGTAATGAATAGCATGCAACCGCGAAATATGCAATTATCGATCATTCGCAATTAACGCCGATGTCGACCACACAATACCCACTACCCTTAATGCAAACCCCAGCAATCTCGAAACATCCACCTCAATGACGTCCTATTCGAATTCGAGTGACCATTTGAATTCAACATTGGCGTTTCGGTATGAATAGCAATAATATCCTCCTCCCAGGTTTCATAACACCCCCTGTGTAATGCACATGCATCGGACACAAAACTTTCCTTCCAAAACTCAGTAACTCTTAACCATCTAACCTATCCGCGACCTCCATGTAAATCTATGTAGATAGACCACTGAGCTATTTTTCAAGGCAAATAAAATGTGTGTCTAGATCTAATCTGTAATGTATTGGCCCTATGATACTACAAACAGTTTCAGTCACGGAAATGTGTCCGAAGTGGTAATTAATCGATTTATTATTTAACACTGTATGATACGGATAGATAGAATCAATAAAAATCGCTAATTAAGTCGTATGTAGTCGTAACAGTATGGATTATATCAGCAAGTGTGATTATTTCCGGTTGGAGAATGTGCGACCATTGAAAAACATCAAATAAAAATGTAATTTCCTTAGTTTGACGTATGCAACCCAATACACAGCACCCTTAGATGCACCAACGCTCTCCCCAAATCAACTCGAATGCGTTATTATTTCTCAACTAGTCTGCTTATTTAGAACTTACCCATTCTTATCAAAAGCAGAGAAGCACGCGTCCATGCTGCCGTCGAATTTGCACTCGACTAGATCAATGCCATTTGATGCCATGGCGTCGAAGAGTTTGCTCGCAAGTTGGCCAGTGAAGTTTGCTGAAAGCGGCGTGCCTGGAACCTCTTGTGCCAGGCACCAATTGTCGGCCAAACCTGCAGAGGAACAGGCCAGCTAGCTGATCCAAAACCAATCCAACCTCCTGCTGGTGATGTTTATGCCGTACGTGCCAAATCCTACCAAGCGCCCAACGCCAAAGTTAATCAACAACAAAGCGCCGAATGTGGTATTCAACTTGAGCAATTTCAGCGCGATGAATACACAACAAATGGGCCTTGTAGAAGGTTAAAGGTTGCAACACTTACTAGGGTAGTTCACACTTTCAGCCCAGGCGATAATGTCATCATTTATCACCTTAAATCGATCAACTTGCCAGCAGTCACTGGGGTGCGTGACCTTCACTTCAGCAATTTACTTCATTCCACGCCAATTCGATGCTTGATTTATTTGATAGACAAACATATGCTCTACACGAATCGGCGAGTTGATTTTATATCGTAGGCAAATTCTCTGGGATGCTCGAAGTATTCGATATTGATCGGCGTATGATCCAGCACGTGTTGGCAATCGATACGATTCACTGGCAGTGGCACACCGTTTGGGTACAGAATGGATGGACGTGCTTCAGTACTGCTGCTTTCATTGTACACGATGAGCACAGCTTGTTGATGATGATGATGGCACACTATGGCGATGCAGGACTATATAAAATTCGGCCAATCTGTAATAGGCAGCGACCTTGACATGTGACACATGATGTTTTGAAATACAATGCAGAGACACACCGTAAGAATACAAAACATAAACATTCGGATTTATGAACACCCCAAATTGTATTGTTCGCACGCTTTAACTATTGACATTCGTGCCTTATCTACTCGGCGTTATTTATGCGACTTAAGCAATTGCTCTGCAGCGATTACTATTATGAATGATGTGAACCACAGTATCAAGTATTGTGCAACCCAAAGAACACAAATGTTCTTTTCGCTTGCCTAGACTACTGTCAAATGTGTTCCACTGTTTATTAAGAAATGAATTTCATTTCCATATGGACTGATTTATGTAAATAGATCAGTGTAATGTAAATTACTTGCATTGAAACGTATTGAAATATTCGACATAATGTGCCGTTAATGTCATGCTCTTCAGACCGTTTGAATTTTGTTCATGACATTGATGCCCTTGACAATACTTGACCTGAGGTATACCTTTCGGTATCTAGCGCGCTTACAATATATTTCCATAAATTATGTTGAGATAAGATTTGTGGTGGGTTCCAATACCCAATGGTGGGTATAAAGGATGTAGGTAGCATAAATACGTACGGCGATCATGTTGGGAAATACATGACACGTTTTGAAAGTTGCATATATTATTTCATGCTAGCAGAAACCTAGCAGAAGAAAATGTGTAGATACATTCCTGTTTATTAATAGAATAAATATTAAATATTTATTAATTATATTTAACAAGACAGTATTGTGTATTGTTTTTTAAATTATTTTAATTAATCGGCAAAATTCGTTTGATATAAATCTGACATCTGCTATGAACTCGATAGGCAACCAACAGCACCGCCGTTACTCCACCGGATATGATCAGTATTAACATGTGCTCAACACGCACTCTCTCTAATCTTAGTAGTAATGGTGAAAGCTCGGGGGTGGCAAGGAGGTTGCAATTGAGCAATTGACATACATTATCAGTTAGGAAGAAAGAATTCTAGAAATTTATTTGCTCATCTTTGTGTTCTTCCATGATATGCTACTAACTAAACATAACCTCAATCTGTGCCAGTAGCGTCATCTCTTTGAGCTTCCATGGACTTTTTAAACAATCCTCTTGTATCGATAGAGTAAATAATTGTTGCTTGATTTATATTGCTTGTGATAAGGAGTTATCGGTAAATTCCTTATGGGAATATATTGCATATTAAAGAATTTGCATGTCACCCTCTTATCAACAATCTACTGCCACATTATCAACACAATATAAAATTGAACAAAATTATAAAAATGGTAGAGGAAAATCAAGCATCCAGAAGTAACCAGAAAGACAAAATTAAAACAAACAACGCAATCAAACACAATGCATCATCAACCTAACCAACAAAATCAATTTCCTATCCTTTCCATACAAC
Organism: Ecitoglossa quadriceps; assembly: GCA_027574925.1. Classification (NCBI taxonomy): domain Eukaryota; kingdom Metazoa; phylum Arthropoda; class Insecta; order Coleoptera; family Staphylinidae; genus Ecitoglossa; species Ecitoglossa quadriceps. Next base: position 21,117 of record JAODGC010045218.1, on the reverse strand, counting down.
GTCAACAAGTCCAATCAAACTCTTTAAGAAATTAAAATACAAAACAATATTGTAAACAACCAACCATTCGACAACCCTCTAAAGCCATACAATTTCTATAAATACAGCGAAATCAATAAATACTCATATATCTCCTATCTAGCCGTATACAGGGACATACAAACCTAATAATATTTACACACAAGCAGTAATATTAATACAACGTTAAAAAAATTTTAAATAAAATAATGAATACTTTGACATAAAACAAAATATCCAAATATAAAATAATAAATAAATAACATCTTAATGGATCCACCCAATTCTCATTTACAACTTTCAACGTTTATGACCATGACGAACACCATTATCAAACCTAAGCATATTTAAGAAAGCGACACGTCGTATACGTTCTAAAAATTAATAAAATACTAAGTGTCTAGGTAAACTCATCTCAATATAATTTATATCACACTTTTTTTGACTGTATGCAACACATTATACACAACCAAGCATATTAAATAAGCGTATTAAATATTAAATATTTGCCAACATAACATCTATATTATTCATTCCTATAAATACATTATATATACATTACATTATATACATTATATATAATAATGAAATAAATAACAGTTGTCGACTTTAGATGTCATTTTACTTTTAGGCTGTAGTTGCGGTTGTAGTTGATAGAGGGCGTGCGGAACGCTCAGAATAAAACAGAGCGAAGAAGACTGTGAGCAGTAGAGAGTAGAAGAAGTTAGACGTTCGTAGCGGCAGAGTTGTGAAGAGGTTAGGAAAGCGCATAGTAAAGAAAGTGAAGGATTTGTAAAGTAAAGATAGATCTAATAAACTAGTAGCTATCTGTAAAATGATAAAACGGTATCTTTCGCGCCACTCAATTTATCTATTGTTTCAAGCATTCACTCTCAAGAAATAAAATTCCATTGGGCATAGTTGGGATACACAACCATAAGTAATGTACATGTTGCATATCCTTTAAGATGTTTGCACTGTTTTGTTTGTTCACTTTCGAGCTATTCGGCATAGTTTATCTTTGCAGTGACAAGGACACCACGTGGCAGACGCAAAAATGCCGCATGGCAAAATGCACAATAAAACCAAAAACTATTAGCCTCGGCGTATGTAGAAAACTGGTCTCTTCGGCTGTTTCAATAACTTGTTGCAAGTAGAATACACATGGCAAGCAAACGAGATGGCTGGTTTGTTATTAAAAAAATACATAGCAGTGACACGATCTTGAACACAAAGACTCACCTCAACTCACATTTAGTATATCAGATTAAAAATAGATAATATTGAAGAATATAAATGTGAAGTATGGCATATCCAAAAAAACTAAATTAATTTTTGGACTAATGTTAACCATGTGGTGTGCATTATAAATTTACAATATATTCAGTAATGACCTAATTAAATACACGTTCGTAAAACTAACGAATCAAATATTCTGGCTTAGATTTTTGGAAAAAATTATATCTTGGAAAGAAGTCTACTTCTGTGTTAAGTAAATATTATCAAGTGTTTCGTTGATTTCGATCAGCTAGTGTCTGGTATTCGTTGTATTGAGATGAGTTTAGTGTGTTACCGGGAAGAACAGCGCTTTGAATGAACGAACCTGTCGATGGCAGTGGCTTATATAGCTGGTGGAAGCAGTGGGGAGGACGACGCTACCAACGACCGCTCGCGCGTGAGAATTACAGCAGTGGCCGCTCTGTTCTTTACGTTGCCACTAGTAGATGTCACCACTTGCCGCAATATATATAAATTCCCTTTGTTTAATTGAGATGAGTTTATCTTGAGAGTCTGTTTGTGTTTGATATTATAGCAACGTTTTATAACGTACATTGGTGAAGACTACTAACGTCACTACTAATAGATACATAAAGTAAGGAACAAGAAATCAAAATAATTGGATTGTGTAAACCGATTGTAATACACTGGAAAGTTTCAGTGAATTTTAAAACTATAACTTACAATTAAAAATACCCTAATTCTGGTATCAATTTCAACCACCTTTTTGTAAAAATGAGCATATTTTATTCTATGTTTGTCAAGCATGCTAATACATTTGTTACATTTATACAATAAACAACCAACAGCACATACTCTAACCTTGCGTTGGTCGCATATACCACCCTGGTGTGTTTAGGGGTGGCAGGGTACTTATAATCACGAATATGGAAACAAATAAGGCAAATGTAAAATTTAACAAGACCACATTTTATTGTTAGATTGCAACTATAAATTCAAATCACATATTTCATGTGGGATTCACATAAATCATCCAGATTCTTAAGCTTATTACATTCCAACTTCAATCGATCATGTTCTTATCCTCAATAAATTATTACGATTATGTCACGTAAGCCAAGGAATTTTGTGGTTTACATTCAATCGTGACTTTGACTTTTAACACTTAGCAAATTCTCTTGCTCGTTTCATATGCTCATCGCATTTGCATGTCTCTTGGAGCCTCGTTTCAACTTGTTCCTGCGTTCATTCACTAAAATTTCACGTTGACATTGGACGTTGTTGGACATTGACCAAGAAACACAAGTTGTAAAAGTCACGATCATCTTTGTACACCACATTGGCTTAATTTTAAACAAGCCTAGATAGTCTTAGAACCAAACTATGCGAGGAAACGTCGTAGTTATAATTTAAAGATTTTGTTTGTGCACACGCTTGAGTCTTCTTCGAGTTGGCATAATTTGTGGCGAATCTGAGGATTTATATAATTTGGATGGTTGTTCAACGAATGCCAAGATTTATTGAGACGCAAATTGTGTTTTGCTGGATTCAAGTGCAAAACTGGATGAATCATAAAGACTGAATAAAACAGGTTATAGACCAAGATGTGGAAATTTCGATGGCACTAATTCACAGGAAATGAATGTAACGGTGTTACCATATAGTCTGAATTAATATTAATTGGAATTTAGAAAATATGCAATGACACTCAAGACGGATAACCTTCATGATGAGACCATAACCTAACCTAAAGATTAAAGAGCTAAATAAAGTCTAGGGCATCGACTTTGTATGCCTATTTAATTTGACACTTCAACATTTTTCGATTACTGTCCCATACATGGGCTGTCAAAAAGAGTCGTAATTGATTCACGTTGGTTTTTCGCGCCTATCGAGGCTAATCGAACATGGACATCATTTGGCATTGAACCACACGCTTGTTAGATTGTTACTTTGAATGACCAACTTGCCACAGTGGCATATTATCACTTTCAATTTGATGGATAGAAAACAATGACCTTAACCAGGTGTTGGTCCACTACAAATTAGCTTGAGCTAAACGTCTATGTCAAACAGCTATCAATTTAGGTTGTAAAATGAGGTTATATGCATTCAATGTATTGACGGATGTCAAATGTCAACATACTGGTTAGCTATTTACAGAAGCGTATAGGATGAAAGTAAAAGCTGATAAGCACAGTTCATTGTTATATGGTGAATTGCCCTCTGCTTCGTTGGTGCACTTGTTAAATCCATGTTTACTTTCGTCGACTACACGTTGCGCTTTGGTATGCGTTGACTTGATCAGTGATGTCCTTGCTGGAAGTTTAGCAAGTTTGGGGAATTCTCAATAGCAACCGTCTTGGTGCAAGTTGTATACGGCCATGGCAGAAGGAACGAGTTTTTCGCCATGGCAACAGAGCTTCCCCGGCACTTCTTCCGCGCGTATATAATGCAGAGATTTTTAACGAGCATTAATCAGTGTGGTGACCGACCTGTGTGCATACCAGCACATCATAGCAATGAAATTCTTTGTGTGCTTTGCACTCTTGTGCGCTGTTGGAGTCACGCTTGCACAAAACCTGCGTCAACCTGAACAACAAGAAACACTTCAATCTGTTGACGATGATGGACAAATCCAAGGAGATGCTACCGATGGTACTAGGGACAAGAGGTTGATTGGGAAATTGGCTTTGGCTAAGATTGGTATTTTAGGACTTGGGTAAGACAACACATTAATTTATCACCACCATCGCAAAATTATGTTTTACCTGTATTGCATTACAGTGCCGTTGCTGCCAAGACTGCTCTTGTAGGTGGCGCTGGTCTACTTGCAGCTAAATCCCTTTCCGGTGGATACTATGGAAGAGGTTATGGAAGTTACGGAGGGTACGGTGGTTATGATGGCTATGGTCATGGATACGGCCACGGATATGGACATGGGCATGGTTATGGCGGTTATGGTGGATATGGCGGATATGGACACAACTATGGAGGTTATGGGTATGGCAACGGATATTCCGGAGTGGGTTTCTCATTGAATGCTGGCTTTGGTGGTTACAACAAGGGTTATGGCAACTCTTACTATGGAAATAACTATGGAGGTTACGGTGGATACAGTGGTTATGATGGATATGGAGGTTATAATAGCTGGTAAAGCGTAGAATGTAAAATCCTCTGAACTGCCAAAATATTAACTTAAGATATGCTCAGTCAACATAGAAAACAAGCAATTTTTCAACATATCCGGACAGTACCCTATGATGATCGAAACTTTAGCAATGATGTTGCAACGAACTGACTTACTGTAAATTATAATTGACGCTTAATAAATGATGTGTGTTCAACACTCACCTGAAAGCATATTTTGCAGATACAAATAGCTATATCTATAGTACTAAGCTTTAATTGTGTGATCATGTGTCATTTCGTGGAAACTAAGAAAACATAAAAATTGGAATCGTTTACCAGTTAGTGTAGATAATTGATATTGGACTGCGATTGTTTGTGTCGCCAATGTCACCAACTTTACGAAACTGCTCCATCTGTATCTGCATTGACGGACCGGAATGACAGCGCTAGCGCTACCAAACATGTTTTCTAGACTCTTTGGCAAATGGATATTGCTGTACCTATCGAATAGTGTTTGATTATCGTCTACAACATAACCTAAAAACAACGAATGGAAATCTTCACATAAATAAGTAAGCATTTGGTTGATGTTGGCTATCAAGTGTATGATATTGGGGATTGTAAGAGGATACTTTGAAACCCTGTATTTTATAACGTCAATTCTTGAAAAGTATGCAACCACTATAACTTATATCTGTCTATCCACACTAAACATCGTCGTAATCAATTCAAGAAGGCAACATGCCGAAAAGGTGATGGTAACATGAGATATTTCGTAAGTATCTAGATAAATTCATCTCAATACAACATACAGATTATGTCAGTGTCCTCTTTATTCCTTCTGTCACTCAGTTAGCTTCGCTTACTCAGCCATATACCCCCAAAAATGTGCTGTGATGAAAGGGAAAATACTAGTTCACGGTCGTTCATTTGTTCATGTTTGTTTGATGTCCCCTACATTAGCAACATCGTTTCACTGCATTTGCATTAACACCTTTGTTTATCACCCGTATGTCATTCTTCACTATTTTATATCCATACCATTATGCTCGTCCACTCTTAATACTTTCATCTACTTATATAATATTCGAACCTATTTAAAATAATCTCTTTTTGCAGGAGTAGTAAAATGGTAAAAGCGAATTGATGCTGTTAGTTTCCCATCATATAAAGAACACTTCTCAAGAATTATCAAATGGAATTGGTATGAGGTATTATCTCAACGATCCGATTTCACAAATAAAATGCAGTGCTTGGTGAGAAATGGATGCAGAATGACGCAATGAATTAGTTGAGACATTTTAAAGTAAATTATTCGATTGTAACGAAGAGCAATTTCATGGTGCATTTATTATGTTGCATTATGCTATTGTTTGCCAATGAGTTGTATTTACGTTCGCTGACAAACAGGCTGATTTAACAGAAAATAAGCTTGGAATTGAAACCTGGATGCGTTTTCGTAGAAATATCGTAATCTTTTCAGGCCACTGCCATTATTGACACAATCAGACACTGTGCTTGGTGGCACTTGGAGGAAATATTAGCCAACATGAAAAATAATTGGCAATAACAAATCATTTTTGTAGATACTACATTCCCTACTATCAATTACTTGATACATTGGAGTTGTTGATTTCTGAAGTTGACCATGACCATGCTATGTTATTTATGTGATGGAAAGTTGTCTCGGTACTTGAAGAGTTTTCCTTTCATTGACTATTAATTAAAAAATGATACTACAAAGTAACTCGATAGCTAATTCAAAGGGTTTTCTCGTTAGGAATATTTTTCCATCGTGTAATTTGCAAAATATCCCAAAATAGAGTAATGTAGAAGCTTATCTAGTTGATTATAAGTGTTTTTATAAGATATCTGTGCGATTTTCTGTTCTGCTACTTTTTGTTTCTTGTTTTCCTTTTTATCACTCATTGTTTAACTAGGCACCTAATAATAATCCATATTTAGATTAAATTAACTCGAGAGTTAGTTAACTACAAATTATAAATCTCATCCAAGATTATAAGTTGGTCTCATCTACACCCGACGCTGCCCCACTTCAGTAATCGGACGAGAACCGGTATACTCAATGTGGTATGCCCAATGTCGGTCAACACAACACATAGCGTATTCATATATGTGAGTAGAATTTACGTTGAATCATATCTGAAATGTCCAACTACCAACTTTTTCCTTTCCTCTTATTATGAAAACATTTGTAGAAGTGCCAAATGAGGGAAGCTGATCAAGAAGACAATACGGATTCCAATTCCTGAGTTGAACCTCAATCAAGTTCTGCCATTCTGGGCATGCTATCAAAAGCACAAATTCAGCAACATCTCAAATTAAAAGTGCTGGGTTTATTGACACATCAACATTTCGAAAAATATTAAATATTGGAATCAATTGATATTACAACAATAAAAAAGAACGCATCGTAATCTCAAGTTGCACAAACATAGTAAACAGCGAGATTATATGAACATATCGTCAGATTTTGGAAATCTACGAACTGCCAACAGTTTAAATCTTGTTGAAAGCAGCAATATCTACACTCTGCACGTAGTCTTCGTTTGACTCGATTTGCTCCTGAAGCCAATCGATCGACACCTTCTCATCTTCAACAACACAATTAATTTGTAATTTCTTGATGCCGTATGCCAGGGGAACAAGTTTGGACGCACCCCAAAGAAGGCCATCACATTCAATCTTCCTAACAACCTCCTCCATTGTTGTCATGTCGGTTTCATCGTCCCATGGCTTCACGTCCAAGATGATACTGGACTTGGCAACCAATGCCGGTTTCTTGGACTTTTTGGCATTGTAGGCGGCCAGGCGTTCCTCCTTCACCTTTGCTGCCGCTTCGTCATCCTCAGATTCCGAGCCAAATAGATCCACATCGTCGTCGTCATTGGCTGCGGGCTTGGCTGTTGGGGGCTTAACTGGGCAGATAGCGATTGTTGGAGCGCCACGACCGACTCGGTCCTCAATGCATGAAAGTCGCGCATCCATGGCCTCCAATTGGGATTGTACTTTAGCCATCACTGGCAGAAATAAGAATGGATTCAGAAATTGGAAGAATCAAACAGGCAGAATCCAAAAAACTTACTATCTGTGAAGGCAAGCATCTTTTTTTCCAAGAATTTAACTGGTTCACAATCCAAAGCGATGTTACAACCCTAGAATAAAGCAAAACCAAATTTATATTTAACCATCCAGAATTATGAAGAAACTAAAGCAAAGAAAATCATCACCCATTAAAAATTAATTGCATCAATCATAAATATTATCAATATAATCTGGTAAATAAACATTCAAATCAAGCGTAAGAACATAACAAAATCATATCCAAATCAAGCAGGTAGCAATACGCTTACCACATTTAATTCAGTTGGTTTAACATTTTCGGTTTTTTCAAAAGATATCGGCGCTATCTTCTGTTCCGGTACTTTTTGTTTCTTGTTTTCCTTTTTATCACCCGTTGTTTGAGAAGGCACCTAACATTAATCTATACTTAGATTAAATTAATTCGAACTAGTAGTTAGGTAACTACAAATTATAAATCTCATCCAGGATTATAACTCATAAAGAAGTAATTATTTAAAGTCTGGCGTTAAAAACAAAACATGGCACACGAATGAAACACGTTAAAATAGTGGCATATTGCCAAAACCAAAGTGTCAACAAGTTCAAGAGTAATCTTTAAGGAAATAAAAATATAATTACAAAACTGGGTTAGTTGTGAATGTCGGGCTTTAGCGACTTTACAACTCTTACCACTTGTGGTGGAGTTTGCAAAGGTGGCGATGTTGACTCTCTAGATTCACAAGTTGTAATTACTTCAATTTTATTCAATTGAGAAACTTGGGCTCTCTGATTTTGATTAGATGAGTCCTTCAAGTATTAACAAATTTTAAACAATATACAAGTCAGATTAAACAAAATAAAATTCAGGCAGAATTTATTTCTATCAAATTAAAACTAGCAAATAATATCTTGGAAAGCTAATGACAAATGCAAGTACTGACATGCTTACCACACTTTTATCTGCGTTATTTTGAGCATTTTTAGCTTCTTTAGCCGCTTTCTGTTTTTGTTTTTTACTCAGTTTCTGTTCAGAACAATTTAGAACCAATTAATCAACTACTTATGATTCAGCTCATAAATTCAAATGAACTACATCAAAGATAAATCAACATCTACATGCCCTTACCCCAAGGTTTTCATTTTTATTCTCTTTTACAGGAAGCCCATCACCAATCGTATCAGCCACCTGAACAGACATTTCATGATTAAATGTGCAAAATTGATCATCAATGAGAACACAAGGCAAGTACAACAAACATGTTGTGAGATAAAAGCAGATATTGTTTGAATCTTAATAGTACTGGCTTACTCACTTCATTAGCTTGCCTCTTCATTTCTTTAATAGTTTCCCTTGCCTTAACAAATTCAGCAACCAGAGGTGTTAGGGTTTCCTACACCAAACAAAGCATTCAAAGTACAACATTGAATTATACAAAATGAATTCAGTAACATTAGAAAAATAGAACCCTATGTGCTTAAATATTATTGTTGTTATTCTTAATAGTTGGTACTGAATGTTCATGGAGTCTCATTCCCCAGTATAAAGAATGGCTAAGAGAAGCCCTAAGAGCAAGTGGAAATCAATACAAACACTTACATGACCCAATCGTTCATAGTAAGACTGTTCGGCAGCTGAGTAGGTGGATCGGTCAAGCCAGAAATTATCCAAGGCAAGGTTTTGTGCAGCCATTCTAAAAATATATAAGTATTATATAAAAACCTCAACTTTTTTAAGGTTAACGACCAGCACGTGTGATATTCGGGATGAAAGGAATAGAGGCAAATGAGGAATTTTACACCATCGTTGTTGTACCTGGACGATTGTCTATGAGGTGAGCTAGTTTGTAAGACATGCAATATTCGCTTACTTTTTGAAGATGTGCCTTGACGAAGTTGGCAGCTGGTCCGACGTGAAGTACAAGGAGCGTCGAAGAGATGTTTGACTTTTCTCAATCTCTCAATATGTATCAACGTGTGCCTAAACCTAGAACACGAATAAATCCGGAACCAATCGAGTTTTAAATAATAAACCTAGTGTTAAAAATGTATTAATCTTTACTTTTTAAAAATACATTAATTTTTTAACGCAAAAACATTCAATAAACTGTTTGAAATTACGAAGTAGAATTTAAAATTGTCCACTTATTATCTTGTGATATTGATTAACTGTCTCAATAATTAGATACTGCTGTAATAAATTTATTGCTGATAAATACTGTACTGTAATACAAAGCGAATGCCGGTTTCTAAGAAAGATATAGGTTATGGTAATTCACATTTTTCTTGAATGTTTTTTTGAATGATTTTAAATAATAGACGTTTCTTAAAAACATATCAATTAGATATTGTTATCATGACGGACAACAATGAAGAACTTCTTAGCAAAACACTTGAGTCTTTTTCAATTGAAAACAAGCTACACGTCGCCAAAACAGATCCAATGAAAATCATCAACCAAGAAACTCAGCTGGTGATTATTAATTTTGCATTGTTTTCTCTATTTAATACATAATTTACACATTTTTCAGATGTTAGCGTCATTAAAACAACAGTTAGAAGCTATAGAGGAACAATTAAAAGACTTGCATGGTGTTACAAAATCTATTACTGATCTGAGTGCAGATGCAAGGGTTGGTTGCAAAGCAAAAATGAGCAAATATGTTGAAGTTGATGCTCTATTAAATACATCAGAGTTTAAGTTAAAATTTGGTTCATACTCTGTTATATCGAGTCTCAGGATGGTTGAGAAATACTGTCAAAAATCTGTAGATGAGATGCAGGAGGAAATTAAAATATTGAAAGAACATATTTTAAGAATAGAAGATCAAAGAATGCTTGTGTTAGGACTCAGTGGTAAAACCAAGCAAATTATTCATGGTGAGAATAATACTGTAACAGTTTATGAAAATGGTCTGGTTGATATTGTTGAGAGTGAACCTGAGCCAGTTGCTACAAAAGAAAGAGTAGCAAGGTTTAAAACAAGCAAGGAAAGAGATGACTTTTTTAAATCAAAAGACAACAATCGATTAATTTAAGGAATGTGTTATGTGTATTGAAATAGTAAGTAATGATCAAATGCAAACAATGAATGAATGCAAGTAGTTTGATCAAAACTGGTCTTGTACATTGGTATAAATAAGTTGTAATGACCTACTAGACATTGAAGGATAATTATTCTGTAAATTTGTTTGATTAGAAATAAGAATGGCAACTTGCTGTAAAAGCCAAAAGTATTCAGGAAATTACTAAGGATTAGCAGAGAAGGTGCTAAAACTGATGTTTATAATGTAACTAACATAGAATGAAGTGGATTTATTTCAAAATAGGTTATCTACAAGATTGAGTTAGAAACGTCTGCTGTATTCAGCTAATAAACATGGTGTTAACATGTTATGAGCACTTTGGTACTTACTACACTGCATTATTTATTCATTTATGGTTTTTGGTTCCTTGAAGACACACAACATTCATAAAATAATTGCATATCCAGATACGATGATTTAAACAAAACTATTAACTGCGTTAAATCAATTTTCCGTTTTCATTGCTTTCATTCAAATATGTGTATTGAAACTAGTTAGTTACTTAGAATTTTATTTACGGATATTAATCATGGATGCGTACCACATAATAATTCATTAATGCATTCAAAACCTGAAGATAACGTAGTACTTTACGTTTCTCTAAGTAAATATTGAAAACAAATTCTGTGCTATCATTGATATGGTCTTACAAGATTATAAACTGTATGATATGTTGGAATAATTAATATTTACGTATATATACCGCATTATTTTAATTAGCTTAAAAGTGTCAAAAATAGAATCTATAGTTCTTTACTAAAATCAATGATATAGATATAACGTGGAATGGATGATAAATGTCCGTGTAGGTAACAATACAACAACAATATCAAGATATTTTCAACAGTTTTCTAAACAATTGTCTAACAATCACAACAAGTTTGAGAGGTTTGTCTTTGCATTGCACACATTCGCGTGCTATTATACAATAGACTAGATTGGACTTTATAAAGTGGCATATATTTACGAAAGTTTGGTAAATCTCATGATATATTCATTTCGATTGTCAACGTTGCTAGAATCTGGGATTTTTGAGTTCTTGTAGCTGTAATAAGTTCGTAATATTGTAAAAATCGTAAGGATAGAACCGTTTTTGTTGGGCTTTTTCTCTATCAGATGTCAATTTTGTAATATATTTTAGGTGGTTGTAAGTAGGCGCATTGTTAGAATTTGTTCTAGGTGCAGTTCCAGATTGGCCTAGTTTACTACGAGGTATGGGATTCAAATGGGAATTAAAGACGTTGATGCTGAGGCTAGAGACCCGCATTACTTAATCTGGATGCGCGCGGTTCAATTTCTAGTGAAATCTGATATAATTCATCGTCGTCCAATAACAGCGAGGAATCCAGGAGGTAGTTAGCAACTTTTTGGATTAGTTCAATTTTGTAGTTTGTTTGTTGAAAGTGTCGTATTTCTCGGATCACATGTGCAATCTAAAATTACCAAAGGCATTAAAACAACATGTGTTATAAGTAGGGTATTGGAAACGTACCATTCTCATTTTGGAGAAATTCAAGAGTCCATCTTGCGTGAAATTTGGAGTGCCCTCTTCTATAAAACTCAAATCCGTCAGATACAATCCTAGGTAAGGTATGCAAGGTGGATCACATCTGTGAAGAGCATCCCTTAACGATCTGAATCTACCATCAGATGAGACAATATTCTGAAGTTTTTCAATCGTTTGCTTCGTCTAAAACAAATGAGTAACTTTAAGAAATTGTTGTGCCAGACTTTTCTTGCTGTACCGTCTTCGAAACCTTATCCCAAGTCTTCCTCAATCGAAACACAGCACTATTTGTAAACGCAGAGCAGATTTGCAATACACCATTAAAATTATGCAGACACCTTGAAATATCCGCAACAGCTGCCCACTTCTCAATAGCGGCCACTCTGCCGGTCAAAGATGGGCGACGAATAATCTCAGAAGCGACCAAACGAGATACATCATTGAAGCGTTTGGTCATCAGCAAGATATGTGGGGCTTTGCTAGTTTTGTCCGTTTTCATCCAAGCTTGGCCCAGAAACTCACTACACCATCAATAGTATTAATGAAAGAATTTAAATAATGTGTATATTTGACTTACTCGCTTGAAATTGCGATGAATATTTGATGATCGATGTAGGTCAACTGTTCAGCAATTTCGAGGGCGGAAAGTGTTTCAATGCTGTCTCTATTTGGGGTCTGTAATGAAACGAAACAACGCTGCATTTATTTATTTCGGTAAATACGCTGAGTAGTGTGTTTTGGTTTCATGTACTGTTTCATCTGGTTTTCACTTGCGTTTTGATAAAGGATGTTGTGGAATTCTACTCGTTGAAGATGAAGCATCATGTTTAAGCATGTTTTTCGCAAAGGGTGATTATACTTGAGACCTTTCGAAATTAACTTCTTCAAACTTACTGTGATGATGTACCTAATACAGCATTATGGTATAGTCTAGAGATTATAACTTGGTGACTAAATTATTATTTGTGTAATTAACGTGACAAAGTTTGTTCTATTTGAAGATAAAAGGTATTTTCACCGTCACAGGGTTGCTTAGCAGTTCATTGATATTGATTTTTGAGCTCTCTGGGTCCTCCTTAGTGAGGAGACGTAGAAGGTGGGCGGCTGCTTTGTGCTCGGCAGGCAGCAGATTGGGGCTGTAGATGATGTCATCTAGAAATTCGATAGTCAGATTCTTCAAGCGTTGATCGCATTGAAAGTCCTGCGCGTGTTTAGATATCCAATGCCTATAAACAAAGTTCAATCAAATAAAAAGCGAGCCCAATGTAGAAGTTTATCCAGATGGATTTACTAGGAAATCGGATGCTACCGGTTGCTGGATGAAAGTTTACAAACAGTTTCTACGGGAGCACTTTACACAGTATATTAAAGCAGATGATTATATCTAAATATAGACTTTTCCCTGTATTTGCAAGTTACAAGCATGTTGGGTGGGTGGAAAACTTGCCAAGTCGCACCTGCGTCGGTTTATATTATCCGTTATAAGCTATATAAACTATAAATTTTCTTTTGTACCTCAGGACGTTCAACACACGCATTGTGCACGCGGTGGATATAACATTTTCTTTGTAACGAGTTTCTTCTTCATGCTGTTGTAAGCTGCTTATTTTGACGTCGGCATGCGACGTCGGAGACATGTCTCTAGGATTACTGGAACCAGATGTGGCGATTGCAAATGCCGCTGCTGCACTGGATGTGCTACTTCTGTAAATGAAAACAAAAAACAAGCAAAGTCATGGAAGATCATCAAGCAAAGAGTGTTTTTAGTGTACAGTTTTGTGTAGTTAATTGTATTCTTTTCAAAAGGTACCTTCGTTTTGATTGTCTGAATGATGTTATGACAACTCCAGCTTTACTGGGTTTCTGCGGCGAATCATGCTGGAAACTGGAACGCGCGCTAACGCTAACTTCGCCCTCCGGAATAGATTTTCTCGATCCGTAGTAGGTCTGTAAAGCACCGGTGGTGGAGGGCGTTATGGACGATGATCTGGATGATCCACACGATGCGCGATGAACTGGATTGTAGAAGAAGTTCAACTCATCTGGTTGGTCTGACGAACAAAAAAAAATTCCCTATAATACACAAGTCATTTCACATTTTACAGTACAAACCTTCTGTTTCCTCAGACACAGCCCGCTCAACTACGCGCTTATCTGCTGCTCGAACAATGGCTTTTCTTTCGTTGTCAGTCAATTCACTTCTCATCCTGCTTGGTTTTGGCATGGGCTGAATCGAAGCTTGAGGAATACTTCTCTGCGTCATCACAGAATCTGCTCGCTTGACTGGAGAATCTACTATGGAGCAAGTCACGGATGGAGGCAATATACTTGTTGTCATTGGGATTGATCTTGGAGGTATGGCGGGAGCAACTTGTGAACGAGGGAATATTTTTGGAGAAGAAGGTTTTGGAATTTCTTCATTTGTTGATGAAAATGATTCGGTAGGTGTAACTGCAACTATTGTGTTTAAGCTGAGCTTACTGGGTGAACCAGGAACACTTCGAACAGTTGCGTCTAATAACAAATGTACCAATTAAATAGGTAGTGTCCGAATTTATCTCTGCTTTAAAATCTACCTGTCAGAGTCTCACTACTACTAGACGTAGCCACTTTAGGAATGGCAAGATATGTATTATCCGGATTAGACTTGGCTTCTGTCCCAAGTCGAATACTGATTGGTTTATGATTTCCGCCACTTGCATCTGATTGCCTGTGCTTCGTTGGACTCTGTTTGATAACACTTGAAGATGATGGCTTTTCTTCATTCTCGTCATCTGCGCAAAATAGAAACCCACATAATTCTAAAGTGATAAATGATTAAATATTGATTTACATTTTTGAAGACTTGATTTCCAGTGTCGATGCCCTTGAGAGTCGTAGCTGTACGATCGATCCCGTTCACTCATTTCGGAGCCATAGCCTGAAACCGAACTGGCTCCGCTTACTCTCCTTGGAGTCATTAAGCTGCTTCGCCGACGGTCCTCAAAGAGATGGAGAGTGTTATCATCCTTGTTGGTGAATCCCTCTAAGGATACTACGGATCCCTGCGGGTCTGTTTCCGGATTGTAAAAGACGCGCTTCAATGCCTCCAGCACAGTGACGCCGTCGGTAAAGACGCGATAAGTTAGAAGAAATGTATTTAAGAAGTCGACGGATAAGAATCGTAGGTCTGCAGAGATTTGATCAAAACAAACCAAACGTCAGCTATACGTCAATTGTTAAAGTATACTTCTACCTGTTAGTCTTTGTAGAAGTCTCTCCGGAGTCGCGTAGCGTATTTGTGGGACTTTGCAGGAATTCATTGTGCGACTAAAGCGAATATCTGCTTCGTCTTTAAAGAGTTTTGGATCGTTCTTCATTGATTGTGGCAGGCTAATACTGCTGTTCTCTGCAATATTAGGGCGCATCATGTCGTTGAATTGAACATTGTCTAAACATTGGCTGATGTCAGATATCCACGCGGCTTTTTCTTGAATATTTGGGGCTAGTAAATGTACATAGGACTAGAAAGTAAAGGAACATAGGCAAATATTAATACAGTTATTTAATTTTGCGGTAATTTACTGACTTGTTTGTGCAGACCACCAGTTTTCAACTCAACCAGTAACTTAAAATCTCTATTGTGAAAGTAGGCAGCATTGGGAGAAGTCTCACTGATTCCCGAAGATTGGCTGGAAACAGAGCAAACCGAAGCGACATCGTCGTCAGGGTTTTCACCGGGATCTTCAATCAATAATGCATCTGCTAATGGAATCTTTCCAATCTCAGGAACAAGATGTAATTTCCCGTTTGATGTTCTAGTTGCTATAATAAGATGATTCGAGAAAAGGAAGCATTGTCTTAAAGCTTCCTTTTCACTCTTAAAATTCAGTTTACTGCGGGACCCTCGAGGTTTATCATTAGGCAATTGCAACAAACTTCCTGCAATAACGTGAGAATGTTAGTTAAAATGAAACTACCTTTTTATACTTCCATAAAACACTCTGACATGATTTAATTAATCAACAGGAGGAAATGGAATCGAAATATCTTGATCAAGTAATTGTTTGACCTGTGCATCTAGAACTTTTGTTGATGAAATTTTAGTCAAATACAAGCAACTATGCAATAATACAGTACCTTGTCTCACAAAGACTTGATTGACATCCAAAAGGATATCACAGCCTTCAACAATCATCCGTTCTACGGACAAATTTTTCCGCAGGTTTTCCGTTTCTGACACTTCATCATGCATCTGTCTTGATAAATCCTCCAATTGCTGGCGCGCATTCTGCAGACTCTTTCGTTCTACATGATCATGCGGCGTGTGAGCAAGTAACTCGTGAAGTGTGATGATATATCTTGGAACCTGTCAATATGAACGTTTTCTTTTGAAGACATCACTCAAAACTGTGTATGCTGTTTTACCTGATGCATGGGATATGTGAGGAACTGCTCCAAGGACCTTCCATGGCACACCGGTTTATTTTCCAAGCGTTTAAGCAATTGCGAGAAGGGCGCTGACTGTTTGCATTCAGTCAGTACTTGCAGAGAATAGTGATGGTTTCGAACGTACTCCTGATATATACTTAACATGGGTAACAACATGGAGAACAAGTCTCCGAGGACTAATGTCGGCCAACTTTCCAGACGAGATGTAAGACCCTTCAGAAAGATCTGATGCAAAAACAACACCGTCTCGCTATTAAGAAATATTGAGTTGACATCTTCGTGCGTACAAGGTGGCTTTTTGCTAGAGGCAGCCATTTTAAAAGGTCTAAAGAAACATGATACAAGCACCTCCATATGTTCCATGTATTCCTCTTCTGCTTCCACCATGCGAAAGACAAGACTATTTCGTTTGCGCATGCTCTCCGCATGGGGGGACTTGATGTACTGCTCTACGATCTGTTTCCACCTCCGGCGACAAAGCCAACCGCGGAAAAAACTCTGGACTTTTTTAATTTTCCGTAGTTCTAAACTATCGTTCTCAAGTGGGCGAGGGAGACCCGTGGAGCTAGATGCAGAGGCGCCATTGCTTGAGGATACTAAGCTGCTGGTGGACTGATAAGTCTGCGCTGGCTTCCATTCACGCTTTAGCGCAAACAACTAAGAGAAAAGGGAATTATACATAAGGGCATATAGAAAAATGTGGCCTGTGAAATATTGCTTGACTTCTGTGTCTATGTGTGAGGCTTTAATGCTGAAAGATTTATGAACGGCTCACCTCAGCGCGCAGTTTCTTAATTTCCGAGGCGAGTTCCTCGCACTGCTGAGTGTACTGCCATTTGGCTGTCTTCTCTGACTCGACAATTTGCAACAAATGCAGATGTTTTTGTTCTAGTTCTTCCTTTTGCTGCAGCAACTTGTTGAAGCTGAAAAGCGGCCAGTTAGCGATTTGATCCGCGGTAGTACTCTGTGTTACCTTGCTTCCCGGATGGCTTCAATCCAATTCTTGCATTCGGTCTCATTAAGCGCCTTGAGGTCATACTGGCGGAGGTTTTCTCGGCGGTAGGAGATGGCAAAGCAATACTGGGAACAAAATCGCAGTAGAGAACAGGAACAAAACAAATGGGACTAAAACAGATTATTACTCAGTGAAAGAATGAACATGTTGAACCTGAAGATATTTCAAACAAAAAAGCTTTCTTTGTAATGTATTTATTTGTTTTTCATGTTTTCGTTGAAGGAGAAATGAAATATTAGTGGATCAACGATGCGAAGGACACGTGGAGTATAAATTGGCTTAAAGCCACTTGAAATCTGGGGTACGCTACAAGTTAACAGTTTATTTATTCCAAGCTCGTTTGGAATTTACTCAGGGACGCCGAATATATTCAAATCAAACGTGTGAAGACTTACTTGTCTCTCAGTACCATCTTTATTTTTGGACGCATTCCCAGGACTGATCAATCTCTCGCAATAGCATCCTTCGAGCAGCAGTACCCCGCTGGGCTTATGGCAGCTCTCAGAGTCATAGTAGAACAGCAGGTTCTGCGAAAAAAGGAATCCGAGATCAAGGCCGATTACCGCAAGTCCTTGACCGCATTTTTGCGTTCCTGGGTGTTACACTGCAATGTAACAGAACGTCGTCCCATTGGGAAATACACTCAAGCATTATGGCCGTGTTCATTCAAAGCGCGTTTGAAATATTTAGGTCATGAGTGCTCCCCTTGAAATTCGGGGATCGACGCCCAGGATGCAAGAAGCCGAGCTCTTCGGAGTGCGCTAATAATACCATGTTTCTATTACAGTTGGAAACAAGAGAATATGGACTGACTGAACTAACTAGTATTGCAATAATTTCTGTAGCATGAGACTACAATATTAGTGAGTTAATAAAATAAGTTGTCTTTTTAGTGTGGAGCTTATAAAGAACTATGACGTGAATGCTGAAACAAGTCAACGTGGAAAGTCCATGCAATGAGTGAGTTGCAATCTTGTCAAAATACGATTTGTTTCCATAGAAGTCAAAAATCAGTTGAGATGGAATATTCTATAGAGTTTTGACATTTTCTATTATATTCCATGACTCTTTACTTAAAATCTATTTTTTCTGCTGGGGAAATTGACTGCCTCATATTAACATCAACGGAATAAATTTATGGTTTTGTATGTTACTAACCTTATTGGAAAAGTTATATTGTTTTATTTTCCGCTTAATTTGATCTACAGCTACCTGACATATACTTGCTGCTGATGTTCAAATTCAGGTTATGTTTTTCTATTATTATACGAAGTCCGTGCAACAATATAATGAATTCACTTGGTCCAACGCTGTTTTAATTTGTTGATTTCTTCCAAATACTGGGCTTTACTCATGTTTGACAATTAGTTATTTGTTTCTACAATCACTTCCTCGTTTGAATAAAATCATTCTTTTAGTTGCAGTACCACCTGTTCAAGCACACAGCTCTAGCAATCTCATGCATCATTACTCTTTTGTCATTCAATACTATGTCGTCGACTTTATCCATGATTTCTAGAGTTGTAATTTCAGCAGTGCCTCCCGAACTTTCAGCGCTTTGAATATTTTAAAAAGCAACTTCTTAAATTTAGGCGAAGAGCAATTACAAACTAATAAACTGATCTAGCTGTGACATGTGTGCTTTGATGCTATGCTACTAACTAAACATAACCTCAATACGCACCAGTAGTGCCAACTGTATGACTGCGATGACTTTTCAAATAACCTTTTCGTATATAAACTAAGTCTCTTATTGTAAATATTAATATTAAATTAGCAGCAAAGCAAATTGTTCCAAGGTTGAATCATGTTTATGATCATGTTCTAAACAAGGAATCTCATTTCGGAATATCTCTGACGCGGAACTAACAATACAATTGTTTTCCAATGCACCGCGTAAACATTTGATTCAAGTCTACGACAGTGTACACAATTGTGACACACAAAATCCTTCAGAATCATTATTTTCACACATTCAAAAGTTACTATTATTTAATAGATCAAGAGAAAACATTTGAATACGTACAAAAAGATAAAGTAATTTACTGTGTTTTCAGTGGTTCACAATTAGGCTCCTTTGGTACACGCTGTGGGCAACAATAAGAACTGACGAACTTTAGCAAGAAGAAACTAACTTGTGAGAAGGCATACCACATGTTCGGCATGATGCGTTCATGCACGGAACTCACGACAGTACGATGCTTGTGGATAAAAGAAGAGGAATTGGTTGTACAAAATGCAAAAGATAACAATTCGTTGTGATTTACTCCATGCGCTGAGCAGATAATAAAAGGACTAAGATATCGTCGCAAAATTCAAAATTAAAAACAGCTTCCGTTATATGCCGATAGATGGCGACAAAACACATTTGAATTCAGTAAGAGTAAAGGTTATGTTTTCACATTCGTGAAGAAGATTATCTGTTTTTTTTTGAGTTAACGCTGTCACCCAAACAACAGGATCCTTCATCATCATAATAAGCTCCTTGGAAAAAACTCTACGACCATTCTCATTTTCAATTCTCATTTTTTTTTCTATGTACCGCCACGCTTGTCGCAATGTTTGGCTTTATTTCGCTGTATACTTTTTGCGCTGTCTTTAGCAACTCACCTGTCCGAATGAATTACATGTTTACCCGGCGCGCTGCGTAATACATCCGATTAGCTTTTCCGTTATACAGTGCGTCGCTGCCGAATGCATTTGCTGTTGGTGCGGCATTTGTTTTCGCGTCTGTTCGCATTTTCCGCATGTATGCACGCCAACCGGAGTATAATTTATGCACGCCAATTGTGCCGGCTGCAATTAACCACATAAACGTCTATTACATGTCCGGTGGTAGAACAAGCAAGCAATTTGTTATACGCCCCATGTACCCCAGCCCTACGTCGGTTGTTTATTGTCACATGTTGGTAGAAATACAACTTTTGTTTCTGGATATTAAATCTGAATATTGTTTGTACCGTTTTTGTACACTTACCTTCTTTGATGTATTGGGCAAATTGAATTGCATTGAGTACCACAAATGTTTTTCTTTATTGGTTATTTCGTGAAAGTTTGTTATGCAAAAGAGAAATGGTTTAGAGCCGTTGGTGTGTTGTTTCAATTAAACTAGGTTAGAGTAGCTTCAGGTGATGCGGGTTGTATACAAATTGCACTGTTCGACAAATTAAGATAAAAATGCGGACTGAACCATAACTTTGACTTGTATTATGTAAAATATTTCCAGCATCTAAATTTTTTTTGTTCCCAGAGAAACGATTGATTTGTAAGCCAATGTTTTGCTTTATATTTGCAGTGTTTCTTCAATTGCGAAACAATAATACTATAGAATTGTATATTTTTTTGCAAATAGATTTTCTTGTAGGTTGATATATCGTCTTGGTATAAAATAAAGTTATTTTCCTCAGAGGAGTGGCTGAGCGGCCGAAAAATTTATAAATAAGTTAAGGTATTTTTAATTGCAAATATGACCTATTGAAAACAATAGCCGTTTTCTGAAACTTTACAGACTGTTAATATAACAATTGCTTTAGATGTTGCTGCAATCCGAATTTAGTTACAGAGCATAGTTATTGTTGTATGATTTTTTCAAATTTTTAACACATAAA